>JBBPCS010028078.1:69344-87067 GCA_037974645.1 Hollardia meadi
CAGTCTAACTGCTCTCAGCGGGTGCAGCCTCAGGCTCTGCTGCCTCACAGACACACACACACACACACACACACACATAGTCTGCCTGAGTTAAAGAAAGTACTGGCCGCTGCTCAGTACTGGCCATATCTCAACCACACTTCTGCAATTTTGCCCTCCAGTCTTTCAGGCCCCTTTTTTGTCACACCATCTATTCTTTCCTTCAGTCTCCTCTCAGCCTCGCTGTCAGCATTTCTTCATTTCATACCCCCTCCTTCTTCTGTCTGTCTGTCCAACCTCTCCTTCTCTACCCCCTCCCACATTTCCATGTCTTTGCAATATCCAGTTTCACAGTGAAGTGGCTGCCTCGCCTCAGCCCCCCCCCCCCCCCCCTCCCCCCCCAAGCTCAGTCTTTGCTTCACAGAATCAGATACTTGCCTAGAATTCTCATTCTGCAACCTCCCTTTTATGCTCCACATAAAACAGAGATTTATACCTGAATTACACTTCTGGTGAAGTGTTCACTCACCGCTTATCTCTCCATTATAGCTCGCATACCAGTGAGTGATGAACCTTCAGTTGTTGACCAGAGGCGAAGAGATTCACAAAAAAAAAATTATTCTTCTTGAATAGTCTTCCCAGGCATAGCAAGGCTTTAAAATACCTAACTTCAGTAATATGCAGAGCTTTTCTTTCCACAGTATTCATATGATAGAATACTTCATTTTGCCATGAAACACTAAATACAGCATCTACTTCCTGTTTTCCTCTTACAAATTACTTTAACCTTTAAACATGTTGTGTCTAGTCACTTTAAAATAATATTGTAATGTGGATATTTTTGGTGGAATATAAATGAAATACAGGTAAGTGAACATTTTAAAGATGCATTCAGTATCAACATTTAAGTCAGGACCACTATAGTCAACATAGAGCATAGAGCAGCGGCATATTACCGACAAAATGTGCAGGCTAATGCAAATTAAATGTATGTATATGGATGTAAGGTCATCCTTTGGTGCTGTGCGGCCATTTATTTACCTCCTTTGAGGTCATGTACAACAAACAAGTGGGCTGCTGTGTTGTCAGCCAGTCGAAGAGCAAACACCAAGCCAGCACACAGCCGATTGGTGCTGTTGCTCACAAAAAGGCAGCATATTGAGTCCGCAAGGTTAAACAGGCCTGACTCACATCGCAGCTGACCAGATGCTGTTTCGCAAGTTTGCGTATGTGTGTGTTTGTATGTCTGCACATGAGCGTGCCTGTGTGTGTGTGTGCATGTTTGAGTGCAGCTATCAGCAAACTGACCCGTGACACCACTGAGCCTGTTCAGTTAAGCACAGTGGTATTCTGCAGGAGAACTGAAGGATTAATGACAATGGTGAGCCCACCTCACAGTCGCCGCCGCAGGGACCAGTCGCTGCTAATTAGAGACATAGGAGAAGGGGAACGTGCCCTTGTCTGAGCAGCTAGATATCAAAGGAGGCTGCAACAAGCTGTGGATTATGTAATTTTTCACAACATGCGCTTTTTAAATGTGTCTTGTTTTTATGAACACACCATAGCCTTGATCGAGAAGCAAGGTGGGCAAAGCAATGTGCTTTCAAAAGTATTTTTCTCCATTGTAAGTTTGAGGGATTTATTTTGATGATAACCTCAGGGTTCCTTAAAGTAGCATGGGAGTCTCCTGCAAGTATAGGGTTATGCTCTGCATTCTGATCCCAACGAGTTCTTCGTACATTTACATCTGCATTAACACGTGCATTTCCATATCCGAACAGAATATCCAGATACAGACCACGAGTTAATACTTGGTGAGAACTCCCACTGCAATACAACTCAATACCTTAACGGTGTCCACATCCTTTTGTTAGGTCTTCTACATGTTTTGGAGGTTAAAGCAGAGGAACAGGTGACACTTTGTCTTGTGACTGAAAATAAAATTGATTGCCTCTGACAGCATGAACATAGGAAATTGCCTTTGATGTCGGCATGACAGGAGAGACAATAAAATCTGCTGATTTCACTTGCGGATGGGGGAGTTTTCTCACATCTGCAGAGGCCCCATGCACACATTTCAGGGCGGGCAGTTTTGTGTAGAATATTCGTGTGCACATCCTCTTCAATCTATATCAGAGCTAATGCGGTGTGACGCAGCACCACTTTCATGTCGGAATTGGTTTCTCACAAGGACTGACTGCATTTTTTCCCCCCCTTTTTTCCTCTATCTGTCCTTTCTGTCTTCACCATCTTTACAGCTGTTTGGCTTCGCCTGCACGACTGACTTAGGAGGCAGGCTAAAGGGTGTCTGTATTTCAGTACCAGTCTGTGTTCCCTCTGAGGGATATCACTTGTACTCGAATCTCACACTACACTTTTTAGGTTTCCCCTTTTCCCTCAGCTTGTCCGACTATACTTGTGTTCATAGACGCCGTTTCTGTGCCAGTGTTTGTGAGACAGAGGGAGAAAAAAGGTGGCCAGCTGCTCAGTTGGTGTGAGACAGTAGTCTCAGCTCCATCCAGCTGTCTTGCAAATCTCCCATGGGTTTCTCTGGCACACTCTGTCAGCCAGCACCTCACACACTCATGCACACACACAAACCAGGCTGCATTTTACTCCAAAGCTCTCTGCCATGGTTTGTGCATTATGCCCCTGCATATATGTTTTTGTCTGTATGTTTATCTGTCTTTGACAAGCTCTTCTGCACAGATTAAACCTTCATTTCAGGCCCAGTGCGTCTTTTTTGTTTCTCACCTCACTGGAGAACATCTCTGTTCACTTCAGTGTATGGCAGCTGAAGAAATGCCCATGTGACTGACAACACTCAATCCTCCGTCAAGACCGCCTGGGTAATTAAACCTTCAAATCCATCAATACAGAATACAGGTGGTGAGCAATTCATTTATTATTACTGTTTTATTGATGCCTGCACTCCCTCGAGTAAACAGCGTGGCAGGTGCAGTAGATGGAAGCGAACAGACGGGCTTCCTGAAATCACACACGCCTAAACAGCGTTCACACATTTGTGGAGTAGGTGGGTTTGTGACAGGCACACTCCGCCCATGACCAAGTTAATGCTTGATTTGCAGTGCAGTTGTTTTTTTTTTCTTGCAGAGTAAAGCAGGCTTAAAAGCTTTGTTTTTCTCACTTGGCTCTAGTGGTGTCTATTCATGCACATAGTTCTCGTTTCAACTGGTCGAGTTTTGAAACATTTCCCAGAAAAAATGCCAGTTACTTGAAAATATCTGTTCCTTTTACAGTGCGGTACATCTATTGACTGTATGTGAAGATGGACGACATTAGAGCGCCCCAAAAGTGAAGCCAAAACATCTTGATCGCCCCCTGGTGGTGGGCTGCAGTATAGGTCATACACCCCTCCCCCTTCAATGATATCAGGTAGGACATGGGCCAAACTAAAAACTCAAAGCTCACCTCAAATAAATTTTTCCCAAAGATGCTTTCTGTCGTTTTAGATAGTTCTTATCACGCTGATGTTTGTTCAAGTGTTCATTTTTCTGCTCAGTTTGGTTTAAATTAGTTATTTCATGTTATAAAAATGGGAAGAAACGTCATGATTGACAGCTGAGCCCTGCTCGTGATTGGGCAGGCGGATGTATTGGCGGGAACTCGATACCGCGACTCCACTGTCGGTCACTACTGTGCAGACTCGTATCTGGGATATTATGGCTTTATTTGTGTACAATGGGAGGAAGTGGAGATGCTTCATCCATCTTTATTTATGTCAATGAGTACATACTATATATTCAAGGTTGAGGGTTGGTCATTATACAGTGTAGGATTGCACAATGAATTGCAGTTGTAGTCTTCTCCTGACTACACACACACAAAATCTATAAAGAAATATCCAAATATTTAAATTAGAATATAAACAATAAAATATGCAATACAATAGAACAAACAATGTAAAAGTAGCACTAAAGCAGTACAGTTGCATATGTACATTATCCAAATAAATACACAAATAAAAAATAAATAAACAAATTAATGGGGTTAAATAGTATAGCTTGTTTGATTACAACACGTGTGATCAGCTCTCTTATGTCACTTGCCTTGTTGTAAAAATGTTGCGATAAAATGTCATCATATATCATCATAACTTACAGGAATGACCAGAATAAGATTCAGGTTGTAAAAAAATAAATCAACAGTTTTTCCTTATCACCGCTTGAGAAAACCAAGTTTCAGTTCTTCAGTTTTCAAGTGAGTTTTGTCACCAAACATGAATGCTTCAAGCACACAGGTGAAGGGCGACTCAATTTGTAAAGCATAACATCTCACCAAATCTGTCCACATGCCTAGATTCTGTTGATTTCGTCCACTTCCACACGTTTTCCTCTCTCACTATGTGCTACTGTTTTTATTAGGAGCTCCGGTGCCGTCCTCAGATTGATCAATCACCTGCTCGTAGGAGCTTGAAAGTAAGAGGGGACATTTGTCAACCAACTCGAGCCTCCCTCCTCTGCATCCTCCTGCACCCTTCACACTGGCAGCCTTGTGGGCACAAACGCTGCATGGATGACTCACTGACTTTTCTTTTGGTGCGTGTGTTTCCGTTTGTCTGTGTGTAGGTGTGTGCTTGCGTTTCTTTGGAAAACACACATACACACACGCACAGAAATGCATCTATCAGAGCAGGAGAGGAGAGTCAAGCGGGAGATTGACTTTTGCAAAAAGAGCAGACAGCCCTCCCCAGCTGAACGCTTGAGATGTTTCCTTCATAGCACTCAGCTTTCACAGCAGATTACAGACACTTGCTGACTGGTCTTCAGTTTAGTGGCCAAGGACCCATCTGGAATACTGATGGCAGCTGGTTGGGAGCTCTGTGACTGGGTCTACAGTACTTCTGCTCCCATTTTTCCTTCTCACTGCGACAATCAAGATCTGGATCTCCACCCTTCTGCTTGAATGGCAATTTAGGTCTCTGATTAGACTAATATAGCAGATACAGATTGGCATTTTATTAACCTTCAGCCAATTATGCAATACATTGTCGATATGGAAGCAGCTTGTTAAAAATCTGTAAAAACCTGTCATTAAATTTGATTTATTCATATATTTGTCAGTAATATTTTCTTCATCAAAGCCAAATGTGTCCCAGAGCTTCTCCTACCTTTGAATGAGGGATGAGTCACCCTCGCTTGCAGAGATGTTAACCCCTGCAGAGCTGATTTAAATTGAGAGTTGCAAAAATAAAAAATAAAAGATTGTGCACAAATAATTTATCTCTGCATGAAGCTATAGAAAACAAACATGCAGTGCAGAACTTCTGTCTCCCTCTTGTGGCAGTGAGAGTATTTACACATACATCGTTAACATCGGTGTCCGTGGCACGGGAAATCATGGACACTGGTTTAAAATCTCTGGTACACAGTGAAATACAAAGAGATTTTTCTGGCTGTGATCGACTTACTCAGCATTGTGTGATTTGGCAAAGGCTTGAAGGTAACAGACATTTGTTTAATGTTGAAAACTTGTATTTATTCAAGGTATAACATGTAATATTTATGCATTAAAGTGTCTAAAAACTTAAACTTATATTATCCTGAACATAATCCCGAAATGTTCCCAACAATGTTGCATTTCGTTTGGTGTTGCTATAACTTCCTTAAGAGAGTCAGAGAGTGAGGAAGGAAGACGGCGAACGTGGCTAAACATAACTTGAATAAAACTTAAAAACATTATCTCAGCATGAACATTTCGGCCTGAGTCACATCAGAAAGACTTTTTGTTTTGTTTTTATTGAGAGACCCCTAGTGGCAGAAACTGCAGGGTTGCAGCTATGGCGGACTCTGCCACTATGTCTGGCATGCATCAATTGATTATCCAGACTGTTGAACATTTTCTCTCATCAACTAATTAAATGACTAATCTTTTCAGCATACGTGGTAATATAGAGTTTAGTGTCATGAGTATGACGGCCTAAATCGTGTTTCTGAGTCCTTTCAAAACTGAAAAACATGAAGTTTTGGTGAACACAATGATTGTTGAAATGTGTTTAATGTTTTTTTGATACATCCGAGCACCTGGGAAACCAAACATATTGCCAACAAGTTCTCTCAGGTGAGTACAGAAGAGAAATAACAGCCCAAATTCAACACGTCATGGTCTCCCTATACGGTGAGTGTTTGGACAAACTGCAAATCCAGAGTGAATCCACACCATTGAGCCATGGCAGAGTCTTTAGTGGATTTCCTTCTGTGAAAAACAAACTCTTTGGAGCTCAGTGGCTCCCGTCCCTTCTGTGTTGTCCCGTCTGTGCTGGCCCTGCAGAGTGCAGCTCATTGATAAGGGTTTCTGTCCTTGTCACCAAGGACTGATGTCTTTCTGTCAACACGCAGGCAGCCCTGTTCCTCATTCCACGCTATTGTTTTTCTCCTCGTCTATACCTGACAGATCCCTATCTCCCTCCCTCCTTTTTTCTCACCCCTCCCCTGACCCCAATAACATCCACTCTCCTTTCCTGAGAGACATTCAGTCCTATACCATGGTGCCAGGAGGCGCAGCTTACAAGTTACTGTCTCAATCGGAGCTCCTTCTTTAAAGTCACATCACCACCATCTCTCAAAGCTCTGGGAGGGCGCACATCGTGTGAATCCCATAAGCTTCCTGTCTGAAGCTCATAGAGCTTTACAAGAGGAACACTCCATCCATTGTTGTAACACCCAATCAGAGGAAATGTGCTATTTCTGCATGCACAAATGCGCTCGCTCTCTCTTTTCAAGTGCACATGCACAAAACTGTGACTGCGTCTCCTGTGGCTTAACACCTCTTGTGTTCATTAACACTGTGCAGCGGCGTGTCAACAGCTCTTATTTACTAATTAGTGACTGATGGCAATAGCTGAGACACACAATGGAGAGGACAATGGTGATCCTTATCTCTGACACTCTCTGTCCTGTGACAATATGAAGTATTAGTCATTCGACTGCGTAATAAGCTCTTCTGCGCTCGTTGGAACGAGCAAATGCACAGCGGATTCACAGCTATGTATTGGCATGACAAAAAGTTGTTGTGATTTCAGATAGGAAAAGTTTTGGAGAATTCATCGTCCAAGGTCGACAGCGATCCTCTGACTGTGCCTGGCTGGTGGAAATGGAGATAAAAATGTCGCCATAAATAAGAATATAAATAATAAAGTCTCCCACCAAGCTTGGTTAAATTGAACAGCAAAGGGGTAGTTTTTCTCGCCGTCCCACTGAGGTTTTAATCCTTTCTTCCTTTGTCTTGTGGTTGCTCCCGAGAGAGACAGTGTACGCTGATGCTGTGTGATGTAACGCCCTTCCAGCTGACCCCGAGGGCCATTAAACTTGTGAGTCAGTGAGGAAGGATCATGCATTTCATCAGTTTACACAGTGACTTCTAGAAACAGCCAAGGGCCGTCGTATTTTTCCTGAAGTCCAAGAGGAAGAAGCCCCCATACCCAAATGACAAAATATGTCACTTGGAGTCGCTGTGAGTGTTCTGACACCACCACTGCCCTGTTCCAGTAAAGACAACTAAAACTACTTGGTCAATGTCAGGGAAAGAAATCATGTTTAAAAGAATTCAATGCTAACTCTTAGCAGGAGGTGGTACTCAAATCCAGGTATGCACCAAACACTTGATTGTTGCCATGACTTGTGGATGTATTAGAAGCTGCAATCCATAATTCTACATTAACATTAGCTTGCAGTGATGAACCCACAGAGGATTATCATCAGTTCCTCTCATCTTTATGACGCTTTATAGCGTTCGTCCGGCACAGTCTCATTCCCAGGGTGCCAATTACCGCTGTTGTATCACATCCCTCTGCATCTGAACCAGACAGAAAAGATACCCTTTAGTGTCAGTATGGTTTAGTGGTCGATCGATCGGTTGATCAATCATCACTGATCTTTTCCTAAACCTAACCAAGTAGCTTTTGAGCCAAAAACTAACCAAAGTGCTGTTTGATGTTAGCCACATGTTAGAAAGAAACCTGCTGAGAACTAAATGGCAAAAAGACAAAGTTAGTTATTAGCTGGGGAATGTAGTGAAACATTTAGCAACAGAGCCAAATAGTTTCCCTCAAGAGTTGGTAGAGACCAAAAACGGAGCTAAAACAGGACTTACCTTTGTCAAATGGACATGTATACAACTGCAAATTTCTTGGGGATTTTGCTCATCCTGCTCCCCCATTAGGCTTTATATACACACTTTATTTTTTCCCAAATGAAGGCAATTGAAACTACTTTGTTAAAGTTACGAAAAGATTGCCTTTATGGTTAAGAGAAGCTATGACTTACACAAAAAGAAGTCCAGTCATGTCAGCATTGAAACAATTTAAAGGAGGACTAGAGCGAGTGGAGAGGGGAAATAAAGCAAGCAAGCTGAGTGAACAGCTGGATCCCAGGTGCGAGTTTACGACATGCATGTGCGCCCATAAACAAAATATGAACTATCTGCCCACCAAGATGCCCCGGAGCTCAAATGGATGCACCTCAAGTTTTCACTTGACAGATGACTAGTAGTTGTACATTAAAGTGAAGCCCCCCCCCCATCTTTCTTTCTTGCATTTTTTTATTATTTTTTTTAGATCCTTTGTCATCACTCCCTCTTCCGTCTTTTTCCAAATCCTTCTCTGACCTCCTCATGTGTCTCAACCATGGTGAGTGGGCGCTGGCCGCTCTGATCCTCCCAACACTCAACCACACCTGACCCTGATGCATCACTTGCTCACGGGCATGGAGGAGAGAAGCACAGCGCATAGAAGAGAGGGGTGCTATCCATCTCCTGCAGCAGTGTACTGTACAGTAGATCAGTGATCTTCTCCTGCTTTCATCTCCCAGCTCCAGCAATCTGCCACCTGGCCTCCGCACAAAAACGATCATCTAAGCCTCGGAGCGTTCTTTCTCTCTCTCTCTCTCCAAGTTCTCTTTCTTCTTCGCTGCATCTGTCCTGTCTGGATCTGAAAACAGAGGGAAGTACAAGAGAAGACACGCATCAGCCATATGTGCACATATGAGAATTCTCATAACGACCCTTACGAAACAGACCCACGTAATCCTTTGTGTTTTATTTCCGATGGGAACTGAATTCCTGCCTTGGGTGAAATTTGCCTGTATGGCTTCTTGCACTTTGATTACAATTTCTCTTGATCCACGTTGTGGTTGTTAAGGATGGAGATCTCTCACTTACGCAAGCTAGAATGAAAATTTCCAGGCCACTGTGGGGAGGTGAGTCAGATAGCTGTGGTACCCACCCATGATTTCCCCTGGTACCCGCAAAGCTTTGCGCCAAAACATGGGAACCCAGTCTCATGGGGTAGTGACGACCTCTCCTCCAGTCCCCAAAGCTCCTCGCCAACGTCACACAATGAATCTCACGCCTTCAGGACATAATCTCCTTTCCTCGACCCATAGGGGTTTAAATCCTCCATTTTCTCTTCATTTATCATCGGAAGTCCATCGCTGAAAGTCCTTATTTTAGCCACATGAACCTGCTTTCACAGACCAGTACTTAAGGTTTGTGAATTGCTTATGAAAACACATTTTAAGAGCAGGTCGAGCTCTGGACTTTAACTATTCTCAGGGGGGAGACAAAAGGAACACTGACTAAAAGGACCTGTCATTAAGAGTGATTTAATGTTGTCTCTCTCTAACCTCACCCAGATGCACTTTACTACCTGTATCAACTGTCTTTCTTCCCTCTTTCTTTTATCCCTTTTAACTTTACTTACAAATCAATTACTGCCTGCTGCCCCCCACCCCACCCGCTGCCGCCCCGGGGTTGTCTTTCACTGTGTGACTTTGTAACTCACATTTACACAAAAGTGCTTTGTACTGTGCTTTCTGCACACACACTCCACCATATTTCTCTACAAGAGTAATCCATCCATGCTTTTGAGAGGCAGCTCTCTGCCTTTCCATTAGGCTCGAAAAGATACAGTGTGAATATTAATTCAACTGTGGTTTCAGTTCATAATGACCCAAGCTTTGGTCAAGGAAGCAATGTCATTTTAAAACCTGCTGGGCATGGAACAGTTTTCTTTTCAAATTAGTGCTTACAAACCTAAGGCCAGGTGGCTGTAATATTGGGCATGATTGAGAATGATGTATCAATCAACACTACATAGACTGAACACCTGTTAAACCCATCGCCTTTTCCACTGTGCTGAACATCTCTTAGCTCAGTCTGTCTGATTTGTTCTTTTTTTTTCTGAACTGGCAGAGCAAATTCATCTTGGGGACAGGTTGAAATACAGTTTGTCAACCTGCTAACACAGGGAGCTCCTCCTCCTGGCCAATGATGCCAATGTACATCATGTACAGATGTGACAGTGACTGACGCATAGAGGTTGTTCTGTATGAATGAAGATTTGCTTGGGTTGGAAGATATTACAATGAGGCGGATGGGAATTGGAGTGGGAATCCAACCCTTTGATAACCATGTCATTCCATTATTTGGGTAGTTCTGAGATTTCTTGTTACTTGAGCTACAAATAAAGTCGGGCAGCATATCGCCAGAAAGTTGGTTGTAAGTTGTCTACACCTATTGTAAGAAATAAGGATATGCACGGTCCTTATCATAAGTCTTTCTTTCTTTCAACAAACAGCTAACTTAGCAAACCTTTATATTTCTCAACTCTTTAACCCCCTCTTTCAATTTGTCTCTCCTGATTGAAATGGCTGTGTTGTTTACCCAGTAATAATTTCATGTATAGGAGCAAAGAGACACTCTTTCGTTGTGCCTATGGCCACATCACTAAAAATAGCTCAATGCCATTAATGTTCAGAAAATAATACTGAACAGCTGCTGTGTTTCCAGACATTAGGACCCTGATAACTGCAGCACATAGACAAAAACGCACACACAAAAACTCTGTAGCTGGAAGCAGTTGTGGCAGAGTTTTTCTGCCTTATTCTGGTTTTTGTGTCATTTGTGACTTTGGGCTATTATGTCAACTTCCTCTGCAGACTTTGCAGGGCTGAGGTGGCTCCTGCAGGACGGAGCTGTGCTGGCTGAGCATATGGTGGAAGGAAGCTGCCAACGGAACCCCTCTTCTTCAAGCTAAAATAATTTGCATTTATCACACTGAGGAGCCAATGCAGCGTGATATCATTTTACAATTTGAAATTGCATCAACCCAGAGCTCACTGATCAAACAGTGACAGGAATTGCTGTTTTGGATAAAGAACTCATGGCTTGGGGCCCATGCATATGACTGCGCCGGGGGTTTTGCTTTAATTATCTGTGGGAAGGACATTATTAGGCTTTAGAGGCACCAGGAAAGTGATTGATTTTTATAGCCACATCCATTTTGATCAAGTTTAATAAGGTTAATTCTCCAGTGGACAATAATTTTTGCTTTATTTGCCTCAGAGACAGAGGCTTCATTTGAAACATGCTTAAATTAGAAACAGGCCTTTATTCAGTATCTTCTTTGTTTTATTTTTGTCTGATCTGCTCCTCTGCAGCTGATGTCGTCCACTGTAAACACAAACCCATCACTTCCTACGTATTTAGCCTACTTGTTGTTCCTACGTATTTAGCCTACTTGATAAATTCACGATGATGTACACTCTGTTGTATTGATGAACTGTGAAATGTACATAAGGTTGAAAGTCTTTAGCTCAGTTTTAGGAGCAGGACTTCATTTTCTCATGGCACACATTTGGCTATAATTCAAATACATGCTTTTATTTGTAAATTAGCTGTATTTTAAAAACTTAAACCTGTAGTGTGGAACCTCGGTCTCCCTCTTTTGACACGAAGAGTAATTACACAAACACTGCTGTCGTACTTATGAAGTCACAGGCTCGGACATTCAGTACTTCTAGTTGCTGCCTGGAGCTGATGGCTTTAGTCTACTCTTTCGCCACAGTTGCTCATTCTGCTCTGACCAATGAGCCAGCGTGGGAATGTCGCCACAGTCACGGCGGCTTAAACATTCTGCTATACTGTGATATGCAGGGGGGATTTATCAGCCTTATCAACAATGTGTGGACTCCTTTGGCAAGGGCTTGAAGGTAACAAATGTTCGTTTTAGTTTAAAGCTTGTTGTCAGGGGCACGGTTCCATTTGAAAATAATAGCGGGACAAGTGAAAATAACAATGGAGATGGTTTTGACTTGTCAGAACATGAAATGTCAGGTTCACTTATTCATGAGCTCCTTCACTGTACTCAGCTTCATTCGTTCTGTGTCAGCTGGCTCTGACAGATGACTGCTCATGGGGAATTTGCATTGTTAGGACAATCGTTAATGATTTAATACACAATCTCTCGCTGCGGGAGGGAAGGAGAAGAAAGAGCAAATGCAAGTGACTAAGCACCGTTTGAAAAGTAAAGTGGGTCTGGATACAGCATTATGAGGATTGTTAGGATGAGTTGAGAGGCTCCCTGCAGTGATCCCAGCAGGAGAGCCAGAACATGGGTAAGTCAGAGTCCTACCCCTCATTAGTGATCAGTGTCTCAGCCACCAGTCTGCCTTCCTCACTTGACTATGTGAGCTATTAAAAGTGGACCCAGCCAAGTGAAAACAGACAGAAGGGGGGAAAGTGTCTGAAACAGACTCAGGAACAGGAAGATCATTTTTATCTCTGGCAAAGAGCCCGTCTGGAGGATTTCTGCAGGGGAATCTGGGTGGCTGTCCTGCCAAGTATCTGACATCTGCCCAGTCAGAAGGGTAGAGACCTTCCACTACTGTGCAGAGGAGCTGGGCATCTGATCAGCCACCTGTCTACCTCAGTATATATGCACTGGTAAATTGGCAAGACCAAGACTGTTGTCAGCCAGTCAGAGCTGAGTTAGTATTAGCAAAGGAAACACACGGAAGTAGTTCTTGGTAGTTCATGGACAGAGTGCCAGTGAGGAGTCAAGACTTTCTCTGGAACTCGGTTCCAAGCCTACATGAGTTTGAGGATGAACTCACAAAATCCCTGCACACATCTGCACACAAATTGTCAGCTGTAGCCACAAGACAATGCCGAAATAGTGAGTGGTTGTGGTGTGAAATATGAAATATGCCTCACAGCAAGTCCATCTGGTTATCATCGCATCCAGCTCCATGGTGTCCAAGGAAATAACTTGACACATGTCTCCCCTCCTGCTTTCTTCTTCTAGAGTCTCCCCCTGTCTTTTCCCGCCAACTGGCTCCTCTCTTGGTGCATCTCTGAGTCTTGCCACTTGCACTGCAAGGTGTCAGTATTTGCTTTCAAAGTGTTTCACTAATGCCATTGTGCCCCAGGGTGGTGAGGAGAGAAAAAAACAGCAGCAAATACCCCCTCCATACGGATGTTTGGCATGGCTGAAGCCTACTAGCTCGCTCAGTTATGACCTGTAGTTGTATTGTTGTAATCAATGGGGCTTATCGGCTAATGAATCAGAGATTGGATTAAATAAAAGCTGTTTTAACATGCTTCAGTGCCTCAGTATTGCTCACAGAGCCATGGGAAGCTGAATTATTAAAAAGTCTATAGTCACACACAGAGACACAGTCTCTTGTGATTAAATTCCCATGCCCATCTGAGTGATCGTATCAAACAGAGTAGGGCTTTTGGAAACAGTTTGAAGTTCTCTACAGGTAACTGTGACTGATTCCTGAGGGGCTTGAGCTTTATACGCTACTTCTTCTGCACTGAAATGCAGCGTATATGTAACCAGATGCAGCTGTTATCCAACTCATTTTGTTCCCCAGCAAACATCTTCCTGATTGTATTTTTTTTTTCATTCCACCCCACTGCAGCAAAGGAAACAAATGGTGGTTTTATTGAATAAAGCTCTGGGTTCCAAGGCATACTTTGGAACCAAGCTGTATTTTTTAAATGGAGAAATACTGTTAGACTCCCTCTTTTATTATATGTCATTATACAGAGCGCCACCAGCTCCGAATGATCAGAACAAACTGTGGTCACTTGGATTCAGGGGGAGGGTACGCCTTAACAATGCAATGTCATCAAACTACTGGGTGATTTTCATAAACTCACTGACAAGAAACATGAAACCAAATTCACGAGTTCCAACTGTGTTTCCATCGGCATGGTTCTGGATATGAATCTGATTACTGAAATCTATCCCTGCATAGGAGTTGAAAAAATAAATCTAACTTTGAGAAATCCAAGTAAAGCTACGACTGCTGTTGATTGTGATTTTGTAATTTTGAGATATTGTCATCAGTAGTTAGTATAAGTTGGTACAGTTCTATCGTTACCACCAATACACATCTTGGAACCCATCAGCCATTTTTGACGATGATTTAGCTAATCTGCATTAATCAATACCTGCACATAAATTCAAAAATGCTAGTAAAAAGCTAAATAAACATTAGCTGATGGGATTGCATTCCGGCCAATTTCATTTCACCTCTTTTGGTCTCCACTTGCTTAAATGGGATTGGTTTAATACTACTCAGACAACAAATGGGCTACAAACAGAAACCAGAAAAGCTCCGATACCAAAAATCTTGTCCCTTGCCTGCAGATTGTTTGTTAAACAGATATGTTTAGAGCTAAATTAAGTATATTTTTAACACATGAAAGCAGAAAGACTTGAGTAAAAGCTGTAATATATTATTGAGGGTTGCCGGCACAAACAGAATTGTCTTTGTTTGTTAGCCACCATCTGTAAATCCAGCGTTCATTGGTGATCTAGCCCAGTTTTGGTCCACCAACTCCTCAGACAAGTATCCATGTCTCTGTGGCCCTCCAGATGTTAGATTCTCTTCCCTCAGCACTCATTTCTTTCACTTTCTGCCAATTCTTGCTGGGCACGCTATGAACACTGGCCCATGGCAGTAAAAAGACAGCGGAGTCATACAGATAGCTCAACAATTAGCTGAACTTTTCTGTTGCAGTACTAGTTCCTTACCACTAGTACTAGTAACCCATTTACATTAAATTTAGTCAGGGGTCCCCTAACCTTAAATGAAGCATTGTGGAGAAAATAATAAAAAATGGGTGAGTAGGTTAAGAAGAAGAAAACCATAAAAACCATAAAACCATAAATCCCTGCAGCCTTTTACTTTATATGCCGCAAACATCGGGCCAACAATAATTTGACATGTTTTTACTGAGAGTTCTATGTGTCCAATATACCCACTTTTTCTTGAGTCGATTCCAACTGCATCTCAGTGCTCTATTTTTATTAATGAAGTGTTAGAGCAGATTTACCCACCCACATACACCCAAACTGACGCGCACTCAACCTGTATTACTGTACAGCACGCATCAAGCTGAGGCATGGGCATGAGTGACACCTTAACATCCTTTATGCACACATTGACTGTTGACCCATAAATGGGATGCATTAATGTAACATGATTTTATGCAGTCCACCTATAGAAGACAGGGAAGTGCTGCCACATGTCTGCTTCCTCGGGGTTCCCTGCTCCCATGACTTTCAGTCGCGGCGTTTATTGCCACATTAGTGATTTCATACATATGCTAAGCTCTGCCTGTGGCTTAGCCTGGCCTCCCCTCAGTGAGGTGGAGCAGACACCCACAGGAATGAAGTCAACAATTAGATGCCTCTGAATGGACATTTCAATCATAGAGTGTCCACTAGGCAAATTCTTTTCTTTCTTTCTTTTGTTTCTTGCATGTTGCATGGTTTGATTTCTTTTATTTGCTGGAATTGAACAAGCATCTGTGCATGACTGTTTGGAGATGCACGCATAGGCTTTTTTATTTGTTTGTTTCTGTCAGTGAATCCATCTGCAGATGCTTTGATGCCGTCTTGCTGTACAGTATTGCAGGGGATCATTTCCTGTGCCTGGAACTGATTGGCGCAGGGTCATCCTTCTACCACTGCGTCGACACCTACACATCTTAATAGCTCTGGCCAAGCTGTCAGACTGCCTTTTGATCAATGATTGCACTCAAGTATCCTCAGAGGAGAAGACAGAGAAAGACATCAACACATAATACACAGTATTTATACCCCTAGCATGTCTGCCCTTTTCTTTATTCACAGTGAAAACACTGTGTTGTTGATGGCACCACAACAAGACGCGAGCAGACAACGAGGGCAACTTGAGAGTTGAGTATCTTCACTGTGGCCTGATAAATCCTCAATAGAACGATGTGTCATGAGAGCTGCAGAGATGGCGTCAGCGCCGGGCGAGAGAGCAACAATGGAGAATGGAAATTGAACGCACGCACGCACTTCAAAAGACGAAGGCTGGGATTCAATCAAAGCTGCGTCGGAACCAAATGAAAGGATGGTTTTATGGTATGCAGTAAAATAAAATAAAAAAGTGAGGTGATTTATGATTTTATGAAGAAGAAACATATATCTAATTAGAAAGCCAGAGTCATGTGTTACTGTTGCTTGATTTATTTTTAATGTGTCCTGTAGAATGTGAAATCCTCTCCTCAGCGTTATCCTTACAGTAATGACTTGTTAGCTCTGAGCCATGGCTGCTCAGGCCAGAGGGTATTCTCATAATTTACTCCTTGCCACTGTATTTCTGTATTTTCACTGACCTCGATTCAAGGAAAGCTCTATAATATCAGGGCTTACGCCTTCTAATGCAGCGCAGGTTGACCTTGCTCCTCGCTTCTTTGCAGGTTCTGACTGGTAATGGTTATTGTTTTAAGGTCATGACCCTCGATTTAGCTCGGCCATTTTCACCCAGGCATGAGAGTGAAGTTGACAAACAGCCACTCCTGTAAGCGTTTTTCTATTCTCACCTTTAACCTCACTCTATATATTGGATTTAATGTATAGTTAGGGCTCAGTGGTTTTCTATTTTTGCACCCTTCCACAGACAAAAGAATATAATATATACGTATTTCAGCATAACAATTTTTAAAATGCATGTTTTTAGCATTTTTATCAGCTGTTGGATGGATTGTGCCTGGCACAGACGTCCACGGTAAAGAGAAACAATGATAGAAAATGCAAATAAGTTACTGGAAAAGGGTTTAATTGGCCCAAAACTTCCTTTTTCTAAGCCAATTTTGCTTATATTTTTGCATGTAAATTTCAAGCTTTGTTTTATTACAAAGACGTCTAATTCTTCATCTCTTCAGTGTATTTTAAGGGAAATTTGAAAGAATACACTGTCTGTGTGTACCTTTTTATGCCTATGATCAACATGGCTCCAGCTGAGGATTTTGTCTTCTGCCTCAACATGTTGTCCGCT
The DNA here is from genome assembly GCA_037974645.1 of Hollardia meadi. Lineage (NCBI taxonomy): Eukaryota > Metazoa > Chordata > Actinopteri > Tetraodontiformes > Triacanthodidae > Hollardia > Hollardia meadi. The sequence goes on from JBBPCS010028078.1 coordinate 86,447, forward strand.
CATGATGATGTCATTACGTTACGTGCAAAACATGGTATCAATGAAATCATAAAAATGCCTTTGCACTCGGCTCATAATAATGAGAATATCTCATAATATCCATAGTTAAAATAAGTTATGGAGCAATGAGGAATGTTTTGTTCATGTTTCTACATTTAGAAATCTTTTGGATCAATATGTTTTGTGTGTTTATTTGGTAAAAACATTGATGAAAAACCTTCTTTTTTTTTATTCATGACACAATTTCAACTCTTCAATCAATTATTATGATTTATTGACCGACAATCTTTTAGCTTATGCTGTATAGATTTTAGGGATATGAAGCATTTAAAGATACTCAAAGAAATGACATCACAACAAGCAAAACTAATATGTAGCGTTCAGACTGAACAACCTCAGTGTTGACTGAGCCTTATCAGTTAGTGTAATATTAATACATTTGCAGACACGTGAATTCAGTCTAACTCAAGCTGATGAGAGAATTATTAAGGCCACCACTCTGTCATACTCATAATAGAGTCTTTAGAACTCCCTTTTAGGTTTTATTTATGCATTATTTAAGGCAGCAGTGTGTGATACAGTGACCTACTATAGAACAGACTATTTTTAACACCAATTACC
>JBBPCS010028088.1:2193-23184 GCA_037974645.1 Hollardia meadi
GGTGACGCCCAACGGGAAACAACCTCTGAGACCGGTGACGCCCAACGGGAAACAACCTCTGAGACCGGTGACGCCCAACGGGAAACAACCTCTGAGACCGGTGACGCCCAGTCTGATGACAGGATATACCGTAAAGAAGTGATTTACAGGACTTAGACATCAGGGATGACACGACAGCAGGCAGGGACAGGAGGGAGGTGAAGCAGCAGAACAACGAGATAGAGTTGGACCGTTAGCAGCGACCAAAAACGGCTTGTAGAGCTGGAATATTTTCACATCTTACTCCACATCTTACTCTGTGAATTGAGGATTTACTTCGTGGAAGGATGTCTCGTTTGAATTAAGTGTGTTTTGAATGAATGTAATGAATAATGAATGAATCCAAATTAATTGCGGATGTTTTACTGGCGTAAGGAACTTTAGCTAGCTGTGGAACACGTTTGTCTGGTGATTTTGTCATTGGAATTATGGGTATTAATTAAATTTTTTATTATGTATGTGAATTCTTGAGCACCTTTATAAAAATAACTCCGTAAATTCTGAAAATTAATCAAAATAATCTTATCATTTGGCAGTACCACGGCCTCCGTGGCCCATTAGATGATGCTCTGAGGCCCACCAGTGGGCCGGGGACGTACTGGTTGAGAATAGCTGGTATATCCCAGCAAAACAGACTAAACCATTTAACCCATGGTAGAGCCACGAAACACCAAATCAACAAAATCTGAGCAAATTAAGAAAACTGGGCAGACAAAATGCTCCACTTCTGAAAGGCTCCCGGTGGGGTATGAAGCCGTGTGGAGAACAAAACTTAACCCAGTATCACATTTTACTAGCCATTAGTTTTATTGAAGCAGCCAAAGGAGCACAGCTTGGGCTGGTAAATCAGCTTGGACTGAGGAAAGCAAGAGAAGTTGCAGACAATCAGACAGATTAAACGTGCATTTACTTCTCTGAACTTTTCCCCTTAAAACCGGCCCAGAGATGATGAATTGAATAGAAGTTATGGGGCTCAGCAAAAAACAATGATGCAAGAGCGGGATTTGATCATACAAGCAGAGGAGGATTCCTGATTTAAAACAGTGTGTCCTGCAGGAGCCGTGGAATGATAAACTGTGAATCGATTGTGACACGATTATGCTGTTTATTTGCATTTAGATAGTTTTATCTGCTCTGCAAAGTTGATTCCGACGCGTTCGGGTTGTCTTCCCAACAAGAGCGTTAAAGGATGTTTCCACATCTCCTGAAAGAGCGAGATAAGGATTTTATGCAGAATTATGCAAAGATATAGCAGGTGCTGTAGGATTACCATATGGGTGTGTGGTGCATGATGCAAATTAAAAACCCAACCCATCGGCAGCCATTAGGGGTGAGCTTTTAACAAGATAACACGCTCTCTTAGATCAATGCTGCGAAGAGGCCGTAGGTGGCATGGCTTGCTGCTAACAACTAGCCTCGTCTCTTCAAACAGCTAAACAACAGCTCCTGCTGAGGCAGCCGCAGAGGGCTAAATGATATGATCACAGAAAAAACATCAGTTATATGATCTCCCTGAAAAACAAGCCCATTTGTCTGCCTCGTCCTACTCCTCCTCACCTCAGGGTTTGTCCCTCTCTTCCGCCTCATTAATGATGTCAAAGTATGGATAACAGTGTGATTATTCCTGCCCGGCCAGACTGCACTTTAGCGCCTGGATGTGTCATATCTTAAATGACTCTTGATTGCAGGGATTTAGCCTGAAAGGGACTAAAAGCACATTGCCAGTGTGGTTTTTTTATTGTCATGTCAGGGAAGAGGGAGGACGAACGGCCCCGTGCTATTCATCAGGGGCATTCAGACAAAACATATTTAACCAGAAAAGAGGGGCGAGAGGAGCCAGGCAAATAAGGACGGGGCAAAACATTTCTCCCGCCTTGACAGACTTAAGGAGCCTATTACCTGATGGCGAGGCTTTCATCTATTACTTCAAGGAGGTAGGGAAGATAATCACCGCTGTTATTCCCCATCTGATGTGCCCCAAGCCACCTATTACCCCATGGCCTGCAGCACTCTGCTGAATACAGAAAGAGGGGGGCTCTCTGTTTGTGGCGGCGCAAAAATCTTTGCTGGGCGAGGAGGGGGTGCAGAGGTTTTTCAAGGGACAGTCCATTCAAAAAATCAAAGATACATATTTTTCCTCTTACCTATGTATCCATCTAGCTTGCTCTTAAGTTAGATGCTGGGTTTTGGAGATATTAGCAGTAGAGATGTCTGCCGTCTTTCGAATATAATGGAACTAGATGGAACTTGTGGTGCTCAGTTTGATGAAGGAACTGTTTTCTTCTATTTCAGTAGTTTCCGCAGAAGGAAACATGCATCTATTCATGGATGAGAGGCTAGCTAACTAAGCTAGCTAGCGGAATTGTTTCTTTGTTCGGACACCATTTGCTAATATGTTCCATACTTGGACACTTCTGTCCTGACGCGTTTTCCGGTCTTTTCGTGGGGCTGAAATTTGTCGCCACTGAAGCATAAATAGAAGTATTTTACAAATAAGAGTGTACATGTAGAATTTTTATATATATACATGAACATTAAGGTGTCTAATTACTATGCGAAAGTGACTTGATGATAGAAAGTACGAAGATCACGTTGGGCGACGCTCTTTCTCCCTGGAAGTGTGTCTGTATTTTCACTGTGCTACTGCATTTGACATTGTTAAAGAATATTATCTTATTTTGAAGAAAGGAAGTGCGGTCCCAGATGTGATGTGCATTGATGTTGGTTTGGCAGATTCAGAAAAAGCATAATACCCATACAAAACCAGCAATGCTCAAGGTTTACAACCTAGAGATACGGGTGTCCGGATGAGGATAAGGTTAGCGCCCTTTCACAGACAAAGACTACGCTAAAGTAAATGATTAAAACGATATACCTTTAGAAAGAAGTTAGACTTTTCTTTAACACAATTATATCAACTGATAACATTACACGATCACCAACTTCATCAGAATGTTAGCATAAAAGTGTCCGGTTGTGGAAACAGTGACGTTAACATTACAGCTCAGCCGAAGAGGACGCCATTAATGTTTACATTTCACAAGCCTGTAGCCTTAACAGACATTGCTGTTAAGCTTTTTTAAAATTGAGCATATGTACTTTAGATTGTCACAGTAGCTTTCTCGTGTGCAAAATATATCGTTATATATATGCGGGAGCTCCGCAGTTGTCTCCTGAAATCTTGCATACACCTCCGGACTGCCTCATCATCTTCCATCATCACTTACTCACCTGTACAGATGATAATTAGGTTAATGAGAGTGGGCCTGTCCTCATGGTCGTCCAGCCACGCTGTTTCTCCCCTATCTCTTGCTACAGCCTCGTTCCAAAGGCATTGAGATATGAGAGAAGGATCATTTATCGGGTCATTAGTTCTACTAATCAGCTTTCTAATTACAGGTCATTACAGTTGGGTGTCTGATGTATCTCCTCTCCCCAGGACCTTGGACATGATGCACTCTGACACTTTGTCTCCCACAAACAAGCAGCTGCCCTGTGGCTGAACATTGGAGGCGTTCACCTCTGGGTGAGGCCTGTTTTTAGACGAATGAATGTCAGCATGCGTTCACACCAAACGTGTTCGGAATAGGTTTTGTTATTGTGGTGTCTAAGATGGCCGCGCTAGACATCTTAAAGTGCAAATCTCAGTCTTCTGTCAGGTGAACAGTGGGAATGTTGATCCAAGTGGTGCAGAGGCCACGTGTTAAACCTGGTTTTAAATGACCATATCAGTGTTTTTTTTGCATGTTCTGGCCCATTTACTATACACAAATCACTTGCAGCTTCATTCTTGGCTTTGGGATCAGTATGTGTGGCAAACCAATGTCAACTCAAAGCTGACTTTACAAATATTCAGATAACAAATCAGATTAAACTCTAAAGCTTGCTTTAAAGCTCTGTTGGGATTATTTTGTCACAAATCACATCGTGTGATGTAAATCATCCTGTACAGTTTTAGACTTCTATTTTAGGAGACATTTTGGTGTGTGCCTTTTTAAGATAGATATATCTGTGCTATGCAGGGACAGATCGGAACACTAAAAGGGTTAATTTATGGCACAAAGGTGCTTTGGATTGCCCGAATTCCCAAAGTTCTCCTGTGATAAGCCCAGGGGCCTTTCAAGAACTCTTAAATTTTCACCTCACACTTCAAAAAGTCTGCATTCATCCTGTAAGAACATAAGACAATCCAAAATGCAAGGTATTATGGGTATAAGGAGGTGAGACTTGACATCTAAAGGTGAAAGTGCATTTACTGTCAGGGCTCTGAGGGCTTTGGAACAATTCGTCTGACAATCATCTGTCAAATCTCCTTTTAAAAGTGACTTTTATCCAGAGAATTTCACTTTTTACCTTTCACTTTTATACAATTTGGATCCATTGCCCATAAATTACAACCACTGTATGCCCATGTATTGGAATTACGGTGTGCTTTGATTAATGAGGACTTCCTCGTGGCAGCAGAGATGCACCCAGAGGAAGATCAACACACTTAGTAACTGAAGGGAATATCAAAGTTTGGAAGTTATGGCATAGAGTGCAGATAAGTCCATCATACTTAACAAAGTTACAAGAAGTGGGATTAATCGGATTCCTGTTGGCTACCCCCTGCTGACAAACCTCTCTAACCTGGCGGGATGGCAGGTGATCCAAACTCCATCCAATAAAAGAGTTTCTTGGGAGTCTGCTTTCCAATGTGGGTCAGTTTAGGCAATACATACATCGGATACATATTTATAAATATGTTGTGTCTTGTGTGTTAGGTTGCTTTCCCTTTACCAAGTGCTGGCAGCGCCTTGTCATAACCCAGATTTCATAGATTTAATAATGCTGTACGTCACTACAGCAGACTCGCTCTGCGGTATCGAACATTTTGGCCGAAAACTAATACTTGGTCCATTTTTCAACTTGCCAGATACGTTGATTAACATTTCCTCGTTATATCTGTCATCTCTGGTGGATAGGGTCGAAGTCAGAGGCATTAGAGATGTGATGTTTTTATTATACAAATGGGCCACAGAAAGGTTGGTATGATGATATTACTTTGATCATTTAATGGAGGCCTGAATGCACCTTGATATGTCAGTATACTTAATATCTATATACAGATATCTGCATATGAATGTAGAATCTGTAGGCAAGGAACAAGATTTTTGATATCAGCATTCTGGTTTCTGTTGAGAAAGTTCTAGCTCAGTCTTTTCATACATGACACCCCCCCTCGAGATCTTTCGCTAACCCTAACCAAGAAGTTTTGGTGTCTTAACCATGTCAAGGTTTTATCATGTAGCAAGAGTGTCCTGTAGGTACTGTGCGTCCGCAGACTGAGTAGTATTGACCAATCAGCTGGCTTTGGTTGCATAAACAGTCCATGCAAAGAGCAAAAGAGAAAGATTGTATAGGCCGACATGTATCGGCTATCGCCTGACGACTATTAATTTTATTTTTTGTTTGTCCACTTGTGAACAGTGTTGCCAGATTTCTATCCAGTTTGGCTGCTTTCTATTACATTGATCAATACTTGGCGTGATTTTGAAAATATTGCGAAAACAATAATACTGAACAAACTCTCATTTTATGACCAAAAACACTGCAAAATTTTTTGGTAAACATCGTATTCACTCACTCATATTATTGACGAATTTAATTGAATTTATTTGACAAGAGTTGTACTCAATCTTTGCCAAAGTTAGAGTTTAATGAGCTATGTAGCTGCGGTCTGCGTCTGATGACGATATTTGTGTAACATTTTCTCTTTGGATATTTGATGCAGATGTGAAGCCTTTTGTATGTTTATGATGTGTTTTCTATTACATATGCACATGGGTTTCTGGCAAGGTTCCTATTTGGGCTGGTTTTTATTGAATTGGGCTTTGGGTTTGGGGTTTTAAGTTGTGATTGGGCTGGAAACTGGCAACCCCGTCATAGATGCCGTCTCTCAACTCCTCCATTCTCGCATCTCAAGTTGCAAATAGTTGTACTACTTGTAAACAAGATGGTGCAGAAATCTTGAGCCACATACTTGTTATCAGTTATCCAGATATCCGCTAGCTCTGCCGGAAGCCCTGACTCATTGGTCGTTGCCCCCAGAGGCAAAATCATCTCGGATTATTGTCCATTCCCAGAGTGGTACTAACTCATCTGTTATGCATTTGGCATTGTGGTTGATTAACAGCCTAAATTCTCTGTTTTTTCCTCTTTGTGGAGTATAAAAAATGATAATAAAAGAAAAAAATAGACATTGTGTGGACACACAATACCCCATGAAACTGGGAGAACAGTTGGAAGGTCATTTGCAAAGACGGATTGTTTCACTGTTTTGTTCATTGTTTCCCCCCCGCCCCAGTGTGTTACACAGCAGATGGTGGAGCTTTCTCTAAGAATATTGGAATAACAAAAGGATGTTGTTGTTTGTATACACAATGCATACAAAAATCTATACAAACAGGCCATCAGATGCTGTACACCCGCCTACACAATAGGAATCTTGTTTCGCACGTTTCATATGACACTGCTATGATTTCTGTAGCCTCATACGTGTTCAGAAAGAAACCAGCAGCGTTCTATGTGAGCAGAGAGACACTCTTATCGTCCCCATTACAATTACAGGAGGATACTCAACAATGTCAATATAATTAATTCAATTATTAAAAAGCCTGGAGTGCAGTCGAAAGGATATGAAAATGGCAAAGGCACGCAGAACGAGAGTTGTGCTGCACACGGCGCCGCAAGACCTCCAGGGTGTTTTCTCTTTGAATCCAGTGATATTTTGAAAGTTTCCCACAGGTTGATTGTTTTTTTAAATGCCAAGAGAGAAGTTGTCTCAGTGGAGCAGACAGCCAAGGAAGAGTTTTCACTTTGAATTCATAATTACACGAGTCCGCACTTGGCGCTTTAATCGACATGGATTCTCGCAGGCCTGCACCAATATTCTGCAAACTACAGATTGCGTTTTAGCTGAAAATAATCATTCGTGAATTTGACTATTTTTTATACCAAAAACGACATGTATTGATTGTCTTTTTTCAGTGGCTTTCCTGCCTTATATACTGTATATGTGAATATATATTTTCTGTGCATCTTATCAGCAGTAAATGTGTCTATTTGAACTGTGATTGGTTTGAGTGGAGACGGATTTGTCCACTCTCAAAGCTTGTTGCATTGAAAGCAAAGTTGCAAATCAATGTGCAGCGCTCCTTTATGGCTGTATATTGTATTCACACATTTTGTTGTGTGGTTTTAGCATTGCTGTAATGAAGTACCTTAATTTGTCAGGTTTGTCTGTCTTTGTTCTTTTCCCGCCAGTTTTGATCGTCTGCCCCGCCTTGATTAGTTCCACCTGTTCCTTGTCATCAGTATATATAGTCCTGTGCGCTCCGTCTTCACCAGTTCGTTGTTGTACGTTGTGCCTTCATTCTAGCAGTTTTCCCAGTGGTTTTTCCTTGCCTGCTCTTGGACTGTGGATTTGTTTGCCTGTATTTGGATGCTTACCCTTCCTCGTGTTTTTGGTGCCAAACGTATCAGTTGCTGCCGTCTTTTAAATACGTCTTTTTTTCTGCCTTTTCTGGCCTCAGCAGCCTATCGGTCATCAGCTTCCACCACCGCCACCAGTGTCTGGACTTTATGGGGGGATTTATCTTGCCGCTCTGGGCAGAGATCACAAAATTTCCCCATAGATTTCATATAATCTGCTGTAATAAATCTTTACTTCATTCACTTGTCTGTCCTGATAGAAATATCTGTTAATCTAGATTTCTCAGTTAAAACAAACACCACTGCATTTTATTTTAAGTAACCAGGATAATTTTCTGGTTTTTAATGTTTTGAGCACCACACTCGGAAATCTATTGTGTATTGGAGCAAACACACACATTTAAAAGACAAATAAAACCCAAATATCTATATGGCTAGAGGTGACTGGTGCATGTTGTAATCTGAATGATCTGATTCTTGAATTGAATGTCCTGAAACTTAATGATTGTGTAATATTATATAACCATAGGGAGCATTCACCACCCATTTTCTTCGACTTGTCCGCTGTGGCGGTGGCAGCAGGCTAACAAGACATCCCCTCTCCCCAACAATGTTTTCCAGCTCCTCCTGAGGGATGTTCTCAGGCCAGCTGAGATATGTAATCCCTTCAGTGAGTTCTGGGTCTACCCTGGGGTCTCCTCCCAGTTGGGCGTGCTAGAATATTTCCAAAAGAAGGTGCCTTCAGGCATCCTAATCAGATGCTTGAAACCACCTCAGCTGGCTCCTTCTGGATGTCCGAGCTCCTCACTCTTATCTCAAAGGCTGAACCCAGCAACCCTTCAGAGAAAACTAGAGAAAACTATATCACCTCTCAAAGGTCTCACCTTCTTTTGTTACATGGGCACCTCATCATCAAAATCTAACTCTATATCATTGAGATCACTTTAAAACCCAGCTTGTCTGTGGCGCCGTCGATTTGATCATTTACAAACGTGTTTGGTAATTAAAGCATAATTAGGTGTCTCCTGCATTTCTACCTAATCCTGACACGCCATCCTTTTAACATCTAGTTGTGACACTTACAATATAAACCTTTAATAATTCAGTTCATATTATACTTAAAAATCTAACAAACTTGTGTTTAATCACTCAAAGATAACCTGGGGCAGGATGGTGTAAGTATCTGGGACTCTTGGGGAATGTGTGTTTGAGGGGGCTCACATCTGATTTTTGCCCATGGGCCCCCTGCCGGGTTAATGTAGTCTCTGGCTCCTGGCTTAAAGTTAGAATAGACTGTACTTTGGAGGTTGTGGCTCAAAACTTTGGAGCTCTTAAACTTCTGTGGACACTTTTTGGCTCCAGTTTCATCTCCACAGTTGTGTGCTCACTTGCCAAGCTGTGCGTCTTCAAGCAAATGGCATTCAGGCCTCGATGGGGAAAGTGAGGAGCGTCAGCGAAGAAATATCCCACTTGACTTTCTCTGGGATGTCATTTTTCCGCAAGAATCTCAATCAATACGAGATGCTCCAGCGACTGTAGAGCTGTGGGTGCTCAAATTCCAGGTTTTCTGACTGCAGCACACGCATCTCACTTCCAAATCGAGTCATTTTGCGAAGCATATGGGACTCGTGCCAGGGCACGGCATCCAATGTGCCATTCAAGAAGGGAATAAAGAGGGAAACAGATCCTGCATGGAAGAACGCTCTCATACATATTCAACATGTTTATTGTGAAAATGTGTGTATTGATCAGGCTGCCTGACCTCCTCAATTCCCGCCGGCTCTGTTTGCAGATTATGCTTTGCAATAAGGGCAATCAAAACAGGGCCTCGTTCTCTGTGCAATGCTTCCTTTTTCTTCCCCCGCGGCAAATCAAACTCCCACCGGCTGAACAAAGAGACCCTCCAAAGCGCCAGGATTCACCTCCTTTGTGTTCGGGACCCTAATCGACAGGGGTGGTGTCAAATCAGGTCACACAAAGGAGAAATGTTGCATTCACTGGGAATACTGGAAATGATCGCACTTTCTATGCACACAGCAAGCGCAGACAAAAGCAGCAAAAAAAATAAAATAAAAATACATTCCACCCCCTCTGTATTCAGATAAGAAAGGATAAAATGCTCCAGAAATCACTGTAAACAAGATGTTTACCCAAGAATTATTGTTTGTATTATCTGACGGTAAATATGTGCTTAAGCTAAGGGAGGACGACGAAGTTGGCAATCTGTGATTCATGCATAATCTGTGCCTGTGTGCGTCGCCTGCGTCCTCGTCTAGAGGAGAGCACGGAGAATAGTATATCTCAGGGTATCAACATAAATGCATTTATGCCGCTGAAATCTCTCAAAACATAAATAAACAGCCGCTGCCAGTTGGAAGGTAAACAGGCAGTGTTGGTGTCTTGTAATTTAAACATTTGCAACAGCTCTGGGATGTTTGCGGAGCTGTGAGCAAGAGGCCTCAACAAAGGGACCTCTAGAAACAAGCTTGTGGGATTCGATTAGATTCAACTTTATTGTGGCTCCACACAAAATCAAGCTGTAAATTGTGGAGTAAAATACCCCCAACGAGTCAAACGAGCGCTGCCATCTTGCGCTGGTGACGTCATTTTGGAGCCAAAGTCTGCGCAGTAGTGATCGGGAGGAGGAGCCGCGGTATCGAGTTCACGCCCATACGAAAATAAATAATATGGAAAATCAGTTATTTCTAAATGAGAGTTATTGACAGATGGTGCTTTAAGTTTAGGTTCGTAGTGTAGGATTTTTTTAATTAATAACATTACATGTTGTTGTTTTTATCGCTCTTCTTCTCATTTTTATATTATTGAAGGGCGTAAATAACATTGTTGGAAAAAGAAATTCACTGTGAATCAGAAGATAAAAGTTTTGTAAGAAAAGAAGAGCCACCAGTCTCCTCCTGGGACAGTTAATAACAAACGAATTGCCTTGATGTGTCGTATAATGCCCAGTTTATCCTCACGCTCATGCCAACAGCTGTTTGCCGGCACTGCTGAGATCACAGTTTTCATTTGAGAAGTAACCTAAAAATGCATCCAATGAAAAGGTTGAAATAAAAACAAAAATTCTCCATGCAAGTGGTTCACCAGTCCTTGAAAAAGAAAACAAATTACTCCCCGGAAATCTGCACCATCCAGCTTCAGTCTGAGCGTCTCGAGCGGACACAAAATGACAAAGGAGAGGACAAGACTGTGTAAAAGATAGCCTCTGTCAGTGAGGCTCTTTTTGTAAAAAAAAAAAAAAAAAAAATCCCAGAGATTGATGATGAAGATGACGATGGTGCATCGGAGCTGACTGTGAGTATTTTATGCTCACTGTCTGAAAAAAGCAATTCAACGGTTTGACAGAAAAACATCAAATCAGTGGCATGTCATTCAGACAAGTCTTCTTAGGGGTTCTTCTCTCTGTCTGCAGCATAAAGCATTATTTAAAGGTCCAGTCCAGTTTTTAGAAACATGAAAATACGGCCTGCTGATTTGGTAATTCGGTTGGATATGGGAATTGGGGGCAGAAAGGACAATGAAGAAATGATCCTTTCATGCGATGTACTGTCAGTTAACCCATGAATGCTCAAAATGTTCTATTCTTGATTGATTTATTATCAAGGCTCAGGATTATGTGAATTTGGAAGCTTATTCCCAAAAATATTAAATGGGTCCTCCAGTGATTGAGGATTGCATTTGCGGTAGACACAGTTTAAAAAACATAGTTAATACTGAGTTGCATGATGGGAATTCTAGATTCCAGCATTTTCAAAGCTTGGCTCACTCTCAGAAATAAACTTCAGTAACATCCTTAATTAGACAACCTCAAACCCCATGTCCCCAATTCAAATATTTAAAGCTGACATCATCAGGGTTATCATCTCAGACTTTTCAAAGTTTCTCCAGAGATACAAAAAGACATAACACAGCTTATTTCACAGGAGAAGTGCTGTCCTCCAGATTAAGAGTACACTGGCCTTTATGTGTAAAATTGGTTGAATGGCTCTTTTTAGAGTCTCAAGAGATGAACAAAGACAGCAGCTTGTGTCAGACTTGATATCAATGGTGGATGCATTCAATTAGCTATTCTCGAACAGTGGGCCTCAGAGCATCATCTAGTGGGCTTTGTAATTTACAAAGAGTTATTTCTATATCTAAAGGCGCTCAAAAATTCACATAACTAAAAAATGGACGTCACCGCAACCGGGTCTGGCACACACACCACTCCAGAGATGGCCCATCTCAGGCACAACTCTGGACGTTTAAACTGGTAATGTAAATCTGCACAGAATGGTTTGACTCGGTGAGGAAAACGGAGCCAATGGAGAAGCCCGACTGGAGCGTTCGTGTAATTTTGCTAAAGATAATGTAGTTTAGATGAAAGTCATCTCCAAAAATAATAGCAGCGTGGACTCACCTGGTAAACAAGACACTTTTCTAAATCAGGTGGGTGTAACCAGACGCTCCACGCTCCATTCACAAACAACTCGTGGGGTTAATCACTGGTCTCTTGCAGCCTCTGTACTCAAGAATGAGCTGGGCTGATAAATAAGGCTGCCCTCGAGTTAGTTTTTAGCAGTCAGTCGTCGTCCTGCCTCTCCCTGATGATCACCAGCTCTGAGCGCTGAATGATGGAATGGGATTGTTGTCTCTGCAGAACGGCCGGCCTCTCTCCTGGAGGAGCTCAGTGATCTGGAAGCACCTCCGACTGAAGCTGCAGCATGTCGAGAGGAGCCTGATGAGGTGGATCAGGCTCCTGGTGGCGATTAGGTTTGGGTGTCTGCTGTCTGGGCATGTCTGACTTGGTGGAGATCTGAAGGCCAAAGGGCGATATGTCCCAGCCAGACAGGGATGGAGGAGGAAATAGGAGGATGCATTTATTTATTTACCCTAATAAACATTCCTGTAAATGTGACAGAGTTATTAAAAAAAAATAATAGTAAAATATGACACATTTGGCCTCTTCCAGGACAAAGCAAGAAAACTTAGGATAAAAATGAATTCTATACAAAACAGTAAGTCCTTCAACCTGAACAACAAAACAGGTCATCCGTCATTTATTAAAAAATCTGATTTGTCCCCTATATTGGCAAGAGTTCCAGAACTATTAGAACCTATTACAAAAATGCTTCATACTGTTGTTTTCTGATGTGCCACCTCTGTGGATAAGGTTCAGTTTGGTCGTTAACGTTATACGATGGAAACATTTAAAAGGAAGAAGATCTTAGTGTTGGTTTCTTTTGACGATGACTAACTGTAGGAGACTGTGTCTAACAGCTTTTGCACAGAAGGACCAGTGCTTAAATATTTATTTGCTTGAATAATTCACACCAAGTCTGAGACTAAATTTTAAAAATCTTTTGCAGAGCTAATCGACTGTGGGGCATGAAGTTGATCAATGAATCAGTTTTTGAGATAGTAAATGGTTATAGTTCCTCCATGAAGCTGCTCACAACAAGGTTGACATTGCTGATGAGTTTTTCAAAAATACTTTTTTGCACTTTGAGCACAACCCTTTAACAGAGTGGGCTATTTCGACAGTGTGCTTAAAGGAGGTAAATATTTCCTCCATCACTGATCAAATGGTTCATGATTTTTCTTATCAAGTCTTTTCTGACTTGACGATTTGTTCTGCCATGGTAACCCTCTTCCCAAGAACTGCCTGTAAGAGAACAATGAAGTTGTTGAAGTTTTTAGATATGAGCAGATATATACGGAATATAAAGGTGAGCCATGTCCTGAGGGATGGATGGACAAATGGAGATTAAAGATTTTTTCCAACACGTTGCTCCTCATTGTGAAGGTCCACGATCTGCGGAGATTTGTCTCCCACCAACACAACAAGGTTACTCGAGCTCGGTAATTCTCCGTGCGGCCCCTTCATTTGTTATTCGAAACAGGCTGTCATTTGGCTATTTAGCACTTATAATGATGAATAATGGGTTTTTGGTTGCTAATGTTTCTGCTGGTCACAGCTGGAAGGGAAATAATAAAATGGTGCAACACAATAAAAGCGGGCATTAATATTGTTTTAAGTTTTCATTTCATTTGTTTCCATGGCTGAAGACTTTCCTCTCATGTTTTCTCCCGGAAACATCGTCTTCATTGGCAAAGGCAGGAAAACTCATTTTTCTTTAAACAGAGACGCTTCACCTTGAGGGTTTTCACATCATCAGCTTGCATATATCCGTGTAAAACCTCTTCTGGTTTTAGCTCGACTCGGGGCTTTGCATGATGTGTTTGGTCTAACATCCGTCTCCTGCCTCTCCTTGATAGGGCCGGTCAGGGCGATGGCTTACCTGGGTGGATTGCCTTGGATGGCAGCCTAATCATCTGGCCCCCAGTCAGACGCCGGCTGGGCCAAAAAGCTACGACAGCACAAACAGATGGGCCCTCAAAGGACCCACCACATCTGCACTCCTACAGGAAGATGAAGGGGAGGGCGGTGGTAAAAGAGACAGGAACTAATTCCTCTCATCTTCTGATTTCACGCAAATGAGTGCAAGGGATGTGCATAACGAGCTGGCATCCAGCTCTGGCGAGGTGAGCGTAGAGTCGTGAACACGTTCACCAGGGACTGAAACCAACAATCGCTCGCTCTCATGCGGAAGCTCTCAATTAACAACAAGGAACTTCGAATGGTGTAAGGGAATAGAGTGGACTGTGGCGTATTATAATCAGCCTTGATGTTGTTTGCTCAGTGTGTCTGGAAAGCTCGTGAATTGAAGTGCTTTGTGTTCCTGCTTGTCTTGTGCAGCACAAGTTTTCCGACTGTTTCTTTCCCGACTTACAGAGAATCAACAAAGTGGATGTTTTGTTTTGTTTTTTAAATACTTGGAAAATACTTTCTGTATAGAAATGATAATAATCATCATCATGATTGAGTGATGAGCTCAAATTGAGAGGGGATGGGACCAGGGTTGGGGTTTTCCAGACTTGGATCAAGTGAGGGAAGGGCCACAACTGGGGATGTTTTCAAACTGACCTCTGTTGTCTGGGCTCAGTATGCTAGCCGCCTCTAACGTCTTTCAAAAATGTACCATCAGAGCTTGTTTGACAGCGTGTAGCTGGCTTTTGTTGCCAATTCTTTGATAGTTGACTGCTTGGTAAAAATATTCTGCCTGGCAGTTCAGTTGGGACACAAAGTTTGTGGCATAGTTAGCATGCATGGTGGAAAAATGTCTCGTGATGTTGTATTCCTTGAACACGGAGATACTCTCTTGGCCTTTGAACCAACTCTGATGATGAAATATTTCGACGTCCACTCTTGGTTAAAACGCGACATTCAAGAGTCAACTGTTCTCTTTTTTTTGAAGCGTTCATCCTTATTGATGTTTGTGTCTTCACAACCGCTAATGTAACTTGTCACTTGAGGCCTGTAGACAGCGCCCTCTGTTGGAATCAAGTTAAACAGCAATACGCTGTCATTCGCCAATGCTGCCTTTTGCGTTGCGGGCCGGATTGAGATGGTCAACAGTTCCGGACGTATTTCAGCCATGTGAGTTTTGGTCTGTGCGACATCAGCGATAATCTGACATTAATGCATCTCACATCGTGCGAGATGTGTCCGAATAAACATTAAAAAAATGATGTTCTATTAAAAGTCTTTAAGTTTTATGTATATAAAAATGTTAAATTTTTCCATTGTCATAAGGTTTCTGCCTCAGTTGGACTGAATGTATAATTATGTTGTATGTATAGTCATAGAACAGTACTGCTTTGATATTTTTTGTTTATTTGAATTAGAATATGGTTCAATGTGTTTACTATTTGTTTTCTGTTTATGTATGAAGTCAATTAAAAAAATAAATTGATAATATTTCACACAGAGCTACGAGCTCAACTGGACCCAGAGTCTGGGTTGTTTTAATATAACATCATGTTTACTACAATTTCAACCCCTAATAATAAATAAATACGTAAATAATGATAATAATAAACAAACATTAACATTTCAAATCAATACACAGTACAGTAATTGAACATATACAGACAGGCATGCATACAGCACACATAGACGTGCATGTAATGACTCCCCGTGTGTGTGTGTATGTGTGTGTGTTTTTGTATCTATCAGCCTGCTGACTGATCCCCGGCTCTAGATGGTCGACCTCCGTCTCTCCCCGCAGACGCCTGCAGCTGCCGGCTGATCAGCGCCACAGCGGGAGTTTCCGCAGGAAGCGGCGCGGCGGGGCGTCGAGTCCGGCCGAGCGATAAGAGCTGCAGATCCACTGAGCCTCTCCACCGTGTTGACCATTGTCTGTTCTGCCTGGTGGCTGACACTGATGTGGGCCTGGTGAGGAAGCCTTCCCTGAATACTCAGCCCCGCTGCTTAAAGACGTCACTCTGCTGCTAAATTACAGGCTTATTCTGCTCGTGTGCTGTGGAGTTTTCTGGGGTTTTTTGGCACTCAGAGGAGACAACCATGCCCCGATCACACGGCTGAAATCACACACTGAAACACAAAAACTATGCGGAGACTATTTTTCCTCCCGCATTCAAATAAAGTCTAGCAGTGATTTGCATATATTAAGTTATTTTTCTAAGCACGTGTCTGCTCAGAATTAGTCATTATTTTATTTCCATAATTTGTCAGCGGCTGCCTTAATGTGCTGCAAAGCTGGCTGTAAGGTGCATAAACAGGTCAATAAAAATCAAGCCTCCAAATACTTTAATCAGAAACTGAACATGTGCATAAGCTCAGCTCGCGGAACCTTCACAATCTCTGTAGATAGTAGTCAGAGGTGGAGTCGACCCAATGGGGGAACATCCAGCAGTGTAGATGGAGCGATGATGGTTCTTAGAACCTGGTACACAATGATGGTAGAGAGCAGATGACTCAGCCAGATGGTAGAGAAACTATAATCGTTCTGTCTGCGAGTCAAAGCTGCCATGCTGGTTCCATTTCCTCTGCAGCGCCTTCCTCGCGGAGAAATAGCGCCATAACACTTAGTGCCGAACCCCCCTCTGAGCTGTCCGTGATTAGGCATGTTAGCCTGGCAACAGCGCGCTTGATTGCGATTACCTTCTGTGTTTTCTAATTTGGACTCAGCTTGTGGCGTTGCCAAGTCTGAGTGCGGAGAAGAAAAAGGAAAAACACACTCGGTGTTAGTGCAGAAAACGAGATCAACTGCTGGAGTTTAATTCCTCTTTGATAACAGGCCACAAATTCAGTCATTAGCCTCCACGTGTGCACAGCTCCAGCTCCTATTGTCTTTGTCTCATTTAATGCTTGTCTCGTGTGAAATGAACTATCAGGCCACCAAGAGCACTTACGGTAAAAAATGACGGGCAAAATCCCTGAAATATGGCGCTTTATGGGAGCCAGAGCCTACTTTTACAAGGTTAATGAACTCTCACTAACTTTAATAGTCTGTTTTCTGACTCATGCATCTTCATAAAGCGCCCTTCCCCTAAGTCTACAGGCGAGGGGTGCCATTTCAAACAGCTGTGCCAGGCGTGCTCCTGCAAAATGAGAGGAGCCTCATGATGAATCACATCCACCTTCCACTTCCCTTCCATTTTCCCATTGTTCACCTCACCTGGCAAGCTGTCAGTGGATTACCTTCATTTCCCTTGATGCCTCGAGGTGAGAGAATGAAGAGAAAGTGCGAAGAGAACAAGGAACTTCTGTAAGTTCCTAATCACCTGGTCCAAAGGAGGGGAGGGAGGGGAGGCAGGGGAGGCGGCATCCGGAGAGTGGTATTAACAAGCGAGCAGCCAAGGTGAGAGCTGGAGGCCTGCCTGCAGCTCTGCAGACACAGAAAGACTCTCGTTTCACGTTCATGCATGCGTCTCATCTGTGGTGCGATTAATGAAACTGACAGACATCTTCTGCATGACTGAAAGAGACACAACATGACAACAAGCGACTTCAAAGACACACAAAACAACGACAAATAGAGACAAAACGTCATTTTGCTTGTCTTTATAGTCGCTTTGCACCTCTTTGTGTACATTTTGTGTCTGTGGTGTTTCACCTGTTTGTATTAATCTGCGTCTTCATTGTCATTTTGCATCTCTTTGTAGCTGCTTTGTGTCTCTTGTTGGTTGTTTCATGTCTCTTTATGGTCGCTAGTTTTGCATCTGTAGTCATTTTGCGCCTCTTTGTAGTAATTTTCTGTCCTTTTGTTGTTTTATTGTTTTATGTCTAATTTGGTAATTTTGTGTCTCTATATGGTCGTTTTGCTTCTCTTTGTAGTAATTTTGCGTCTTTGTGTCTCTTTGTCTTCAATTATGCTTCTTTGAGGACATTTTCTGTCTCTTTGTAGTTGTTCTGCATCTCTTTGTAGTCGCGTTGTGGTTGTTTTGGTGCATTTTGTTGTAGTTTCATTGACTTTTTAATCAGAAATATTAACAGCTTGAAGGCCTATGCTACAGCCCTGTATTTCTTTTTGGTCATTTTGTGTCTCTTTGTAGTCGCTTTGCATCTCTCCATTGTTGCTTTTGGTCTCTTTGCAGTAGTTCGACTGACTTTCCAAAAAGAAATAATAACCGTCACTTCAATCAAATGCTCACAGGCCCATTCAGTAGCCCTCTATGTGTTAAACGCCACAAACCTTCATGAGAAGCACATGTTCACTCATAAATAAACACAGCTGCACTCACAACACGAGCAAAAAAACTAAAACAAAAAAACTCAAAACATCCCCAGAGAGGTGAAGCAAAGATTAATCAGTTTATTTTGGGCTCTGCCATAGAGCGATGTGTATGGAGAAAGACTTGAGTGGTGGCAGGTAGCTCTGCTTTTATTGCTAGTACCATTTCTGGCCTGAAGCCTCACTAAGCAGTGACACCGGGTGACATTTAAAACCTTTGTGACAGCGACAACATTTCAAATGTTGCAACTCTGAAAGGAAAGACAGGATCTCGGTTAGGGGAGATGCAGGCGAGGGTGAAAACTCGAGGCTATGCAGCTGATAAATATTTTTGGAAGGTCTTATAAACTATCTCAGGGGGGCTTCGTGCATAAATGTACGTGAGAGCAAATGAGATTATTTAAGGTGTCACCGTGTATTAGGGGTGTTTTACTGTTGTGTGTAGAATTACTGCACCATTCCCTGACACACACCTACACACAGGTAGGCCACCAACCGCAGTAACAATTAGCCGTGTCATAAATGACAAACTTAATTGTAGCCTTTTATATGCATGTGCAGCCATGGTGAAGGAGAGGGGGGTGAAATGTACCTGGAATTTCTCTACTTACAGAGCAGAACAGTTGTGGACATTTTCATGCAACACGCTCTTCATTTCTGCCCTTGAGTCACATCTGAACTAATGACTGAAAAGATTCTGGGATGTGAAATGTGACTACAAGCACGGAAAAAAACTGTGACAGAGAGACTTGAACAGGATGAAACAGAGGACGGAGCTCAAGACACGTTTGAAACACGCAGACTGAACTATGTCACATTAACACACATATTTATATATTTATTCCCCTAAAAATACTCTCCGCTCCTCAGTGTCAACATGCCTGCATGTCAATAGCAGATATGCCACATGGAATCTGGGATTCTTCTGTCTAGTTTTAGCACATGCTGATATCAAATTGCCCCAGTTTAATGCAAAAGACAAAGTGACTGAAGACACTCTGTTGCACTTACTTGCATGTGTGAATTGATTAAATTATCAGTTGTTAGGATCAATATCTGATACTAAATCAGAGATTTGACCATTTTCGTGACCCTAACCCTTTTTTTAAAGAATAGGATGAAGTATTTAGATGCCTCACTGTTGAGATCTTTCAGTCAAAAGTACAAATTCTAACCTCGTGGTTGTAAAATGAAAAATCAGGAAAACACAAAAGTCAGTAAGATTTATCTTTTGGGGGGTCCATGAATGTCTGTTTCATGGCAATCCATCTTTTACTTGGTGACATATTTCAGTCTGCACCGAAACGATGGGCCGACTAACCAACATTACATCCATAGAGTCCAGTAAAGGTCCTGCATGAAAAAATAAAATTGCTTCATAGAAATATAATAATATCAGAAAAATGCATCAAGTAGAAGCACTTATTCTGAGTGCTTAATTCAATTTAAAAGTTGCAATATCATGTTTCATCTGCCTGTTATATCATTAAAACCATGCAAATAAAATCACTAAAACTTAAATAAATATAATGTAGATAAATGTATTGGAGTAAAAAGACATATTTCTCTGTGAAATGTAGTGGAGTAGTAGACAGTTACCAACATAGTATGTTCTCTTTTTCATTAAAGCACAATATACATCCCAAAATATTTCCCTGACAACATGTCACACTGGACAACACTGGGAAAACAAACTAGATTCAACTTCCTGTCTGAGCGAGTGCGGGCAGCTTGACATCAAAGAAGCCAGAAGTTTAGGCTCGGCTTGCCTGGTACATTCTGGAGAGTCAGCACAATGTGTGGGGTGGAGGACGTGGACTGTAATAACATCGGCAGGGTGGTCTCGAGGTTTAGCCAGAGCTACAGTATGTGTTTATTTAAAAGCCATTAAAGAAGCCTGCTCTGTTCAGTCTGTACCTAGGCCACACCAGTTGTAGCCTGTTAATCCTTTCCTGTACATCTTGACATTAAAAGCTAGACGAATTAAAGCCCGACAAAAAGAAACACGGTTAAACCTGGCATTCGCATAAGAATCTGCGAGCACACACCGAAGCCTCGCTTTGTTTGTTTGTTTTCTTTCCGAGCATTTCAGTCGGGGGTGCGTGAAGATTTGAGCATTAACCGTAACATCGGGGAAGCCACGAGCAGCGGTGACAAAAACTTACAGGAACAACAACAGAACAAAAGAGTCAGAGAGGCGGCTGAGGGAATACGAGGATTTAGTAAATGAGTCAATTTTGAATGCACTAATATGGCCAGTCAGGAAATATTTCTGGCTACAAATCAGGGTCTGAGGTGAAAAAATGAACTGACTTGAATCTACACAAATGAAACAACTCGAGTCCCTGAGAGTTGACTTGAAACTTAACTTAAAACTTGATTTGACTTCAAATCTGACTTGGAGGTGCCATCAAGGACACGAGACCTGCTTTGACAAGACTTGGGACTTCACAGGACTTGTCTTGATTGAATCAAGACTTCAGTTGGACATCAAGTCTTGGGTCAAATTGAATCTCAAGCGGTTAAATCCAAGTCAGGTTTCAAGTCTTCATTTTTTGTGACCTTAAAAGGAAATATACAACTTTCTTCCCTCTAGCATTTCCAAGCGGTGTTATTGTTGGTGCTGCGATCGCAAAGACAATGTTAGCAACAAGGCTACTGCTAGCAGTCTGGCTACTGTCCAAAGCAAAAGCACCCGAAATAATTCCAGTTGGATGTAGAAACTCTGGTCTCAGAGCTGTGATAAAGGCAGAGCAAACACCCGGTTGTATTAATAAGTAGGCAGGTCTTGTTACTTACTGATGTAGTAGAAAGAATGTGGGTTTTGAACCCTCTCAAGTCCCGGTGGTAAGAGGAAACACATATCGACGGGGGAACAGAT
>JBBPCS010028097.1:0-23183 GCA_037974645.1 Hollardia meadi
TGTGTGTGTGTGTGTGTGTGTGTGTGTGTGTGTGTGTGTGTGTGTGTGTGTGTGTGTGTGTGTGTGTGTGTTCACAGAAACAATTTTCCGGTCTCGCAGGCCAAGGCCACAGATATTCAAGGTGCTCACTCAACAATGTTCAAACATTTGTTAGCAATTAGCCTCGGCCACAAAACTGACTTCCAACAAAACACATGGACCCTCCCTCCCTTCCTCTTCTTTTTTTCACCCTGTCCCCTTTCCAGTCCCTCCCTCATTTCCAGTTTCTTTGTTCCCCTCCCATCTCTCTCTCTCCCTCTCTGCCTCTGTTTTTCTTAACACTCTTCTTCTCTTCATCCCCTCGCGCTCCATTTCATCCCTCCCTCTCTAAAGTTGCACATGTCTGTGGAGGTTTAGTTTCCTCAGGCTCTGGGTGGGAGAGGGATGCTGACAGAAAGCTGCAGGCAAACGCACATGTTCAAAGCTTCATGGGAGTTTTGACAAGTGTCCTTCAGCATAGACTTTACAAGAATATTTGCAATAATCTTGAAATCAGTCAGTTTTGTTGGTTGCAGAGGAGCATTTTTACCCGTATGGAATAACATTCAGTGTGTATGAATCCTGAAGGGTTCGTTTGTTGTTCACCAATTATACAAATCTGTGGAAGTAAGACGTTTTCGGACTTCTTCCTCTGGAAAAACTGGAAAATGTTTTGATCACCTCAAAGGTCAATTTCTGACTACTTTTACGGTTCCTGGGGAAAAGGTGAAAAGGACTGCAATACCACCACCAGACAACAAGTTGTTTATAAAAGGATTCTTAAGTGAGGAATCATGAAAGGTAGAGTCATTTTTCAGATTTCTTCTGTGTTTTTTCTGCAAGTGTTTATTCTGAGCACGTGCTACACCTTCCTGCTCGCTTGTCTGGCCAAAAACTTTAACTAACCAATACCTGGGTGCATTTACCAGTGTGAAAACTACTTACAAATATAGGCAGGAACAGTATCTGTCATTGTGGCATGCAGGCAGGCACCTGCACAGGGCACCAGCAACCACATATGCTTCTCATCTGCTGTGAGACTTGGCAGTGTGGATCCTGAGAAAGTGCCGGTTTGTTGTTCTTGGATGTGAGACTTTGATCAGTCAGCTTTAAATGTCTGTGTGTGTGTGTGTGTGTGTGTGTGTGCGCACCACAGCCTGGTTTCATAAAACATAAAATGCTCTCTAGCCCTGCCGATCTGCCACAGATTGACTTAATATCCCCTCTAAAGGAGGGCGAGCGAAAGCATAACATTTGAATTTGAGCTCTTTCACAACATGGCATGAAATGAGAGCTGCCACTGGTTTGGAAGAGGGCAGACGCTCATACATGGTTCCCAGACATACAGTATGAGAAGTGAATGGATGAGAGATGGAAGGATACAGTGGGAAAGAGAGAGAGAGAGAGAGAGAGCAGGAGGAAATCCCACATGGGGTAGTTTATAGGGAGTTTTTCTTCGTTCTCACTGAGTGTTTAAGGTTTTGGTGTGTTTTATTTTCATCTGATGTGGGCACATTTGAACCTCTGTCTAAAAAGACAAGAAACTGAATAAAGAAAGGAAGGAAAATAAAACTTTATTTGACATGCCAACTAATTGCCTTATTAATTATTTCTATAACCAGATACTTGTAATAAAATGAACTAATGGTCATATGTGACTCAGATCTCTTTCATATGTTATAGGGACACACTAATCCAGAGATCCGGAGAGAAAGAGTGAGAGAGAAGCTCAAACAAACTATAATTATTATGTTTAGTATTTACATACTGTAGTTTCAGAGCGAGAGCGTCACTATAGCCATAGAGACTCTCACTACTACTGAACTCCTGCAGGGAGCAGCATCCTGATGATGATGATGAATAACAGGCAGAACTGGGAGCAGTGCTGAGCAAAGTCTTTTCCCAAAGGCCTTCTGCTGAAATATTGGATTTATGAACATGTTTGACATCAAAGAGTGTGTATTGGGATCGCATTGCATTATGAAAATAACCTCCAACCCAAGTTGCGTCTTTTCTCCTGTTGCGCCTCGAGGAAAGAAGCAGCGCTGAGCCATGAGAGGATACACCAAATTAACTCACTTACAGTAAACATACAGTACTGTTCTCAGCCAAACAGTACAGGAGGTCTGTTAATGCGGTTTCCAGTCTTGCTGAGCCCGGTTCAGCCCTGCCCGACCAGAACAAAACATGCTGCCTCATACATTCCTAGCAGGGCTGGAGAGGAGGGGGGGGGGGGGGGGGGGGGGGGGAGGAGGTGAGGAGAGAGGGGGGAAAGAGGGAGGAGGCAGGTGTGGCAAAGGAGAAGGAAAGCAAAAGATTTTCTTGTTTTTAGTTCCATTTTTGCTGCGGCAGCATAAGAAATTTACAGTCAAAGCATTTTGAATTTGGATTGAATGGGGACTAAAAGAGACCTAATAGAAGATTGTCATATTGACTTGTTATTACTCTATCCAGTGTGCACTTTTTCACTCAGTTTTGCTTGCTGTATCTGATTGTGTCTGCTGGACTTTTTCATGTTTTTTACACTAACTCATGCAGCATAAGGCAGTGGTATTATAAGCTTGGTTAGAGGTAGGTACTTATACAGTATATAGTTTTTCTTCACTTTTTTTCTTTGTGGCAATACAGTTCCTGTTGCAGCATAACATATGCCCACATGCATAAAACTGGCAGTTGGTAGTTATTCAGAAATTGATCACTAACTTTTGGAATAAAATGTCCTTCGTTAACCACGAGCTAGTTTCAAAATAGGGATTTACTAGATCAGGGTGCCTGAAAACTTCAGGCAAAAAACTAAGCTGGACTTCAGTAAGGTGGAAACATCTGTAGTGCTGTGCAGTCAAAAACAATTAGGCCTATGTAAACAGGACGCGACTGTAACAATCTGTCACATAACTTCCAATAATATCTGTTTAAGGTGCCAAGAAATATTGAGCAGACGATTCTTTCAAAATATATGTGACTTGCTTTCTCTTTGGTCATTTATTCTAACATTATTGGCATAAAGTTGTAATTTCAGGTTAATTTTGTTATTTTTGTGAAATATATGTTTGAAAATATTCACAGTGTAAATTATTATGAAACAGCATTTCAACCAATGCCAGACCCACGCTGTGCAGCTAAACCAACCAGCCGGCCAACCCTAGCGTAGTTTAGTTTACAGTAAGCTAGTTGGCCGCCTGCTTTGCATCGATCTTGGCAAATGGAATGCAATGTTATTTATCTTTGCTTTGTACCATTGCATCATTTATTGTTGGCTAAAATGACCACTGTTTGTCATAAGTGGCGTATCATGGATCAAATTAGCAGATAACACATCCGCTAGTTAGCTAAACATATCCACTCTGTCAGATCAAGTAGTGTCACACACAGTAATTTGCAAGTGAAAAGCCAGTCAATCTATCAACCAGATGCTGGGAGTCGCTGACGTTATCCACCCAAGACAGTAGTTTTCTGTGGTAGCTAGCTCGCGATTCATCCGCATTACCAAGCAAGCTAATGTTAGCTAACATTAGCCAGCTAAAATCACAATATATTGCAAATGCTTTTCAGTAATATTAACTTTGACTTTGCACTTTATAGAGGACTGTAGGCTACATT
This sequence comes from Hollardia meadi, assembly GCA_037974645.1. Lineage (NCBI taxonomy): Eukaryota > Metazoa > Chordata > Actinopteri > Tetraodontiformes > Triacanthodidae > Hollardia > Hollardia meadi. Next base: position 3,619 of record JBBPCS010028097.1, read on the forward strand.
TGTCACAGTCTTACACTTTTACTTCACGTGTCTACTAATGTTTAACCATATTTTAACTTACTTTTGGAAAGCTTTCTTATGTCTCTCTGGAATGTTCCGAAGGTGGTGATCATGTGAAATTTGAGGCCAAGTAAAAAAAATACTGAGAGGCCTGCAAATAAAGCACTAAAGAATATTGCACATGCCCTTTCACCTTGAAGCCCTGTAAACCTAACCAGGCTTGTCTCTGTGTCTTGCTGTCCAAAATGGTTTATTCCTGAGAGAACATGATGCATTTATAGGATTGTGACTGAAAATCTCCTGTTTCACTGCCGAACCACAATAAAAGAACATTGTGTTGTAATGGCTCGTCTATTACTTCAACTTTGCAGTCTGCAGCGACACATTCCAGGCGTATTCCAGGCGTTTATAGTTTAGTGAGGAGACCACACATTCCAGTCAGAGGGCACTTAAATGTCTTGTCAACAGAGGTTTGGAAATGGACTCATTTGGGTGTATCAGTGGTGGTCAAGACCTCCACTCTGATCTGGAGCAGTGGGCCCATCTCATGACTTCTGGTTTCTTTAAAGGCTGGGATTTGCTAAGGTTCTTGAGGGGGATTTTCTGGTCAAAATAACTTTCATTAATTAATTAATTAATTAAAGCAACATGTTGAATCTGTACATCTGTACATGTGCAGATGGATTTGCATGTGATGGCATCATTTATTATGGATTGATGAGGTGAGGTTACAGGACATTTTGTTACTCAAAGGTAACATTTTGTACAATCTCCTGGCAAAAGTCAACAGTGGGAATGAAGGAAGAGAATGGGTGGGTAAGGGGTTTGGAAAGTCCAAATCCCCTCAGAGGATCCACCACAGGGGAACCACAAACATGAAGTGGTGTGATGGTTAGCTGACTCAAGTACTGGCCTGGTTCTGTGTTCAGAAACACCAAAGGTCCCATGGTGAAAGTGAATTGAGGGAGGAGGCCTTTTGTTCTTTCTTCTGTATAGTTTATCTTCTCCCTGCTTTCACTTTCCAGTAACCCTGTGGGTAATTATGTAGTTGATACCTACATTTGCCTGTACAGGTGTCCTTATGGAACTGGTTTAGAAAAGCCCCACAGGTATGATGGCTGGCCACTGTACACCATGTGAACCAGCAACATACCCTGCAGTATAATGAAAGGGCCAAAATACTGATAATCAACTACAAAAAGCTCAGATTTTTATCTTCTGTAGAGACCTTTGCCCTCATGCAAGAACATTTTTGTATTCTATTTTTTCTTTGAGGTTTGCTCATATGAGGGTTCAAAGTCAAATTCACCATGCCGCACAAACCTTGTCGCGAGTTTTATCCTTATTGTGAGTTTTATTAATGCCACCTGTTCATGAGGAGTTGTGGGTTTCTGAGTTTTGATCATTAGCATAATCAGCGGCTGTGAAATTGCCATATATACTACCTATTCTAGCTCCCACTGTGTGTTTCATTCAAATGTTACCAAAGAGTAAAAAGAAGAGAGGTGTCAACAACATGCCATCAGAGCAGCACATGTTTTTCTAAAGCAAAATGACTACAGTAATATGTGACAGTCACAGAGATGTTAGATGGGAGAATATTAGAGCCTTCAATGGGTGATTAGATGCAATTTCTTAACACTTCTCCTGTTAGTGAGGTTTTTATATCAAGCCTGATGTATGCTTAAATCATAGACTGTATAAATCTTGGAAATAGTCTCCATGACATCACCCATAGGTTTCTGAAGAGCCATTATGAAGCTCAATGTGGTGGCTCTAACTGTTGCCATTTTGGCAGTGCCTGACTCTGCTTAACTCCCGGTCAATTAAAAAAATGATCAAAGAGACGGAGTGTGGGTGGAGCTGAGGCGGACCGAATGATGACAGGTTGCTGTCAGTCAAAGCAGCCACACCCTTAATTATGCATGTTTATGCCTTAATATGATGTAACCAAATGAGTTATATAAAAATTAACGCCCATACAGTTGTCATGAATTGGGAAATTAGCCAAGAAATTAGACCAAAACCGATTTTTGTACCAGGCTGTAAACATTTCTGCTGTAAAGTAGGGCGTTTTAATGTGGGAGTCTATGGGGATTACATCGCTTTTGGAGCCATTTTCAAGTGGCAATTCCAGGAACTGCACTTTTCGGCACTTTCACGTTGGCTTTATTGTTCAGCCCCAGAGGTTGCAGCTTGGATTAAATGCTATACCAGACATAACAGTTATTGAGAGTTACACTATATGGTCAAAAGTATGCGTCATTGTTGCCTAAATATGTTTGTGAACTTCTGGTCTGGGGATGTTTTTGTGGTTCGGGCTAGGCTCCTTAGTCCTCACTAAGGAATATATTATTGCTAAGGCTTTCAACTGTATTTTAGACAATAGTATGCTTCCAATGTTGTCGCAATACTTTGGGAAGGCCAACATGACAGTTTCCCCATGCACAAAGTCAGGTCCAAGAAACAGTAAAAGAACTGGATTGGCTTGCACAGAGCCCTGACCTCAATCAACCATTTAACACCTTTGGGAGGAACTGGAACTCCGACTGTAAGCCAGTGTTGGATGTCACTAATGCCCTTGTGGCTGAATGGGACCAAAGCCATGACACCAGAGGAGTGGAGGGTGTTGCAGCAGCAGATTAATGCGTATGACTTTGGAATGAGATGTTCAAAGAGTGTAATGAAAAGTCAAATGTTAGGATGTGCACATAATTATGGTCATGGAGCAGTTCATATTTCATTAAAGTTGTTATTCGTATTGAGCATTACACATTGAAACACAACATGTAATCAAAACAACATTTACAGTATTTATATTGTAGGGTTTCTGTTGCTAACAGTACTATTTTTTATTTTTTTAATTATAGTAGCCATGACCAGTGCACAGGGGTCAGCTGCTTTCCAGGTTAATTACAAAACAAAGAGACCAGATGACAAAACAGCACTTAATGGCCATGTGAATTAATTTGTCACAAAAACTTGTCTTGGCAGAATATGAAAATATGGTTATTTTCTTGACCTTCTTGTACTTACCCACTGTTGACTACTCCATCCTTCGCAAAAACATTTGGAAATATTTAGTTTCTTTGGATGTTCTTAGCACATTTTTCAAGTCTTACCTACAAATGCACATCCTTACAGTATATTTACTCTACTTCTTGTCACAACACAAGTGCATACTTGCTGCTCTAAGTGTGTTCAAACTGGAACCAAACGTTTCCATCCTCAGTCTGACCCACAGTCTGGACTGGAAGCAACAAGCAAAACGTTTCTTGTTTATCTATTTTGCAGAACACTATAGCATATTTAAAAGATGTTGCATCACAGTTTGTCGTTCACCGAGTTGACCTTAATGTACTTATTTATAATATTGTTACAGATGAAGTGCATTTTACTGTATATTTTGTAATGGTTTGTTTTATGGTCTGTCCTGTCCTGTTTTAGGAACATGTGCTATGCTGCAGAAATCTGTCCTAAACAAAAAACAGTTCAGTGAACAGTTCAAATTGATTTTGAACTATACTTCATTTGCCATAAAAACAATCTTTCTCTAAGCTTAACCATTTAGTAAACATAAACTGCAATTTGGCAGAATAGTCCAATATCTGCGTCCTTGTTTGTCCAGAGGGTTGCATCTTAAATAATCTGTAGCTGTCACTGCAATGACAGCAACATATTCAGATTTAGCAGGAGAGAATAGTTGCACTGTTCCTAAAAATTGCATTCCAGTAGTTCCCAACCAATTTGGCTAGCAACCCCTAACATGAGACTGTCCTCCCCATAAGAATATCAGCACCAGTTGTTTCAGCAAGTGCCCCAAAACGACATCTATTTATGTGAAAATGCAGTTGTAAAGGTGAAAGACACGAGAAGTTTTTGTACAGCGACATCCACATACTGGCAAGGTTGGGATGAGTCAACAAAACATCAGACTTTAACACAGGAGACCGCTTTCTGTTTCCCATTTTCAACCAATAGTATTGTTTTTCTAATGGATAAATAAAATCAATAAAAACAAAGATTAAAAGAAAGTTTGAAAGAGTAACCATAATTTTATGAGGCATGTTCTTCCACTTTGCAGCAGTTATTTCAAACTGAAATACGTTTTTGTACAGAACGGTGAGGCCACAACCAGCGCGACATTCCAGCATTGAACAGGTTGTATAAAAGTTTTATTATAAAATTTTGCTATTGCCTGACTTTAGGTGTAAACTGGGAGGGCCTCTGTGTGTGTCGGACAGGTCGACTTCTTCACCAACGAGACAGACATGAAGGGTTTTTTTCCACAGAGAGCAGGGAAAACATGAGGAGAGAGAAAAGAGGTGGGGTGGAGGTAAAGGAGGAGAAACATACCCGAGGAGCAGGCAGATATTTGAGGGTGGATACTGATTGTGATTGTTTGGAATTTAAGCTTCCAATAGCAAATGATGTTCTGACATTCAAACATTTACATCGGGCTATGTTCATGCCACAGAAGTCCAAAAAAATGACAAGAATTCAGATTTCCCCCAGAAATGTATTTTAATCAGTAATCAGAGTGGGAAAGTTTCTGAAACAGGATTTACAGGACCAGGGACATGACAACTCTCCAGTGAAACCCAAAATAATAATGGTATTTGATCTTACTAATACCCTGACCATATACTATACTATTTCTCCTACAACTGCCTTCAGATTGAAATTGTGAGATTGTGAGTGGTGATTTTGTCTGTTCCACATTTTAAAGCGGTTATACTTGGGGTCTGCAGAACAAGCTGTGAACGCCATATCCACATATTTTCACTTTATAAAGTTGATGAACATGTCAGCAAACAGTTGCTTATTTACATACCCTCAAGATACAGAGCAGGCCCACTGCTGGCCATTTGGTGCCCTAAGCATAATTGCTTTTTGGTGCCATCATATGTCATCATCTGACAGCTTCTGAGGAAGTTCTGCATTGATGCTGATGACAGCGAGACCTTGTAGATGTTCTTGTCCCATTGATGAATGCAGGTATGTTTTAATCAGCTCAAGTTTTTGAAAAACTTCGCTCAGCAGAGGCAACTGTAACTGGGAGAGTTAATGTAACACATAGAGCAGTCCAGAGATTTGGATAGAGCCCTTGAAGTTGGTTACATGAAGAAATGTGAGCACCTCCGTGGCAGCTGTCTGTGGTGGCAGTTGTGGAACTTTATGTTATTGTTGTATGCCACTGTTATTGTATGCTATATGTTATTGTTGTATTGTATGCAGGCTGCATGTTTTAAGCAAATTAACATTTTTAAACATACCTGTAAGCGATGCATGAACATCATCCCGCAGTTTCTTCTTTTTTCTCTTCTCTGCCTCCAACTCCTGCTGCCTTTTTGGGGCCATATCTGAGGTTGTCGCAGCAGCATCATGTTACCCGTCAGGTTTTGGGGCAAGTGCAAACCACGAGGACCTCGCTGTGGGAGGGGGGCACCGTAATTCATATGATCTTTTTGGGCAATTATGTTTGTTATGTATTGCCTGATTACTATGTATTTCATCAGGATTTATAGAGTTATTTTCCTGTTATACAGACAACAATACACACCTGTGTGGTCACTCGATTCGTGGTAGTTTTGTTTACTTTCACTTTCATATGTCTTATTGCATTGCTCTTAAAGTGACAGTGTTACCTAAAGAAACAGCTTTTACAGTAATTTCACAAACAAATCATACCATACTCCTAACACCCCAAAAACACTTTCCACCCCTTGTTCACCTGGCTACATTTAGTTACCTAATCCTTGTGCACCCGTGCCTCCCGTAACAATCATTCAGAAGGCTACGTTTTAATCCAAAATTAACCCTAGCCCCTAACCAAGTAGTTTTGTGCCTAAACCTAACTCAACCTTTCCTATATATAACTAGCAGGTCATATGTCAGGTCATATTGTGTGTACCAAAAACAGTGCAAAAGAGGTTGGGCCCAAATGCAACCACCAGAGGCAGAGCTTATACAGTTCAATAATATTTATTAAAAGCAAAAACCACAAAAGCTTACGGAATGTCGAGGCAGGAAGAGGTCAAAACCAGGAATCAGTCCAAACAGGCCAACAAACCCAAAAAGGGGTTGAGGCAAAAGCCCAAAACAAAAGCAAGGTTTTGCTTTAAACAACTTTAAAGGTTTAAAAAAAATCTGCCTATAATTTTTAACACTACTTTTTGTTAATTGAAGGTATTAAGAGATGTATTCAGGTGAATCTTATATCACGGTCAAATGAAACATCAATGTTGCCTGTGTTTTCTTGTTTCTAATAAAAGGCAAATACTGACTTCATATAGGCTATAAGCAAACTGAGACATTAGTCGGTCCAATCCTGGAAGAGTTTTTGCAGGTCAGAACTCCCTTTGTCCTTGTGAACTACCATGAGATGTTTTGGCAGCTGCAGAGCAACAATTGAGTTTTCTAAAGCTTCTGCCCTAAAATATTCTGCGTGGACATGCAATTCTTTGTCTTTCTCACTTTCTATCTTTAACGTCCTTTCTTTTTTCCTGTCGCTTAGTTCTTTGGAGGTGGCTGCCTTCCCCCGTCCTCCTGTTTCCATCTCTTCTCCCTCCATCATTATGTCATCCACCCAGACCTGACCTCAGCTGTTCCACCACTGACTGACATAAACATTCACCTCATGGTGGTGTTTACTGAGTGTTTGCAAAGGGCAATTTGGTTTACGCCAAATTTAAACAATTGCTTCATTTGTAGGAAACCTAACATTGAAATGCTCCCTGTTTGTGTCACCACCCATTTCATAATGCTACGTGCTTCTCATAGAAAGTGAATGAAGGTAAACTCTTCTCCCTTTGAATTCATTATGAACATGCAGTTTTTGCTAAAATATATGTTGGCACTAAATGATGATGATGTTTTTGACTCCTGAATTTCCATCAAACACTGTGTGTAAATGCTCCTGGTTTTATTTGCTTCACAGCCATTTTTCTCTCGTCTGTGAGAGTCCAGACTTCTCTTCATGCTGAGCTGATTATGTGGTTAACCACAGATATTGATCCACAGTGGACACTATGGTTTCAGGAAATTTGCAAGTGGAATAAAACTGAAAATAAACCCACGCTAACAGTTACACCAATTTTTCACAGTTCAGATTGCTCTGTGGGAGTGACAACAAAGGTCATACTTCATGCATCCACTCATTATCATTTTTTATCCTTTACAATGAGTATTGCAACTTCTGACATAATCTCCACATATTTATTGCGTGTACAAATTCTTTATCAAAATCAAAAACTGTGCTTTGACCCACCAAACACTGCCTGTGGCACCCAAATGTCACTCTAAAACCTTTGTAGCTCACTTGTAATGCACAAGACAGCAGATTTATTCAACTTGGATTCAGAACTACAACATACAATGGATTCCAACCCAGCCACCAAATTTACTCTCAAACCATCACATGCTTAGCCCTATTTTAACCAAAATACACCTAAATACACAGTGTAGCTATCATGATTAGCTGGTTCCTGCATGATTTTTGCCTATGGCAAATGTAAACCCGTCAGGCATTCATCAAGAAATTGACCATTTTTGGAAAATAGCTATACAGTCAGATTTGTTGGTGGGAAAAGCTTTGCTTTTGAGAGAGCTCTCAAAGAATCAGAGCAACAACTAGGGAGAACTAATCCCTCCTTAATAAACCTACAAATGAAAGTTAAATCTCTGTCAAGTAAAAAAAAAGAAAGAAACATTAGCCAAAAAGGCCTCCAAATGTAGCAATAAATGTTGTTGTTTGACCATGCCCTCAAGATAATAAATAAATTTTCTGATCTGACAATGCAATTTGTGTGTGCCTTCAATACAAATCACTGTTGAAAAATAAAATGAATATCTGTTAGGGTTAAGGTTTGGTTTTGGGGCACTCGCTGACACGACTAATGCTGTCACTCTTCTTGGGAGGACGTTCTCAGATTAACACATGAGGAGAAGGTTGCAGGAGGGAGATTTTAAAAGCAGCTGTGCATACGTAGCTGTAATAATGATTATGATAGCAGCTGATGCCAATCAGCTATTGCAAGCATGACCTTAGTTCTTTTCCTAAGCTAACACTATGCTCCATTTAATTACAAAAAAGAGAAATCTTGAAACTTTTCAGAGCCACCTTAGAGCTTATACAGGAGTGAGCATTTGATACTCACAACAGATTTTTGCAGTAAAATTACATCACATCTGTCTAGACTCAGTCAACACATTTTCCACATTTACACAATCAGAAACATTATTGCGGTCATTTAGCTGTGCACATTTTCAGGTGCTCTGCAGAGACTACATACATCACATTATGTTTCTGCAGTCTGACAACCCAGTCTGACACTGTTTGCTTTAAAGCCAAGTATTTGGCAGTATCAACATGGTACCACCGCAGAGTGTCCAACTATCTCTCTTCAACCTGCCAATCTCTTTTTTTTCCTGTGTACAAGTGTACATATGTGTGTTTCCCAGCTCTTTCCCTTCAGAAACAGCCTCCCCTGCAGCTCCTAAACATCAAGTGCCACACCGGCAGTGCCTTAAGTGTGGGGTTTGGTACCAGTTTGGGTGGTGTACAGTTAATGACGTGTTATATAAAGTCCATTGCAATTACATACAGTTATGAAAACATGACGTTAAATGTGTTCTGGGAATTTTAAATACACCAGTCTTGTGTGGTTTATTGGGCCCTCTGGTTATATTCTATGGAAGTCATGCGTCTTTTAGTTCAGTCCTTTCCAGCTCGGGCGTGTGATGACAACCTCCTCAGACACACGTGTGCACACAATACTCCCACCAGAATCAGCGCACAAAATCAACAACTGTTCTTATTCTTTGACCACGAAGGGGCTGCTTTCTCCTGAGTGAGCAACAGCTCCGAGAAAACATTTGAGCAGAACAAAAAAAAAAACCTTCTGTTTTTATTGTGCTGCTGAGATAGCAGCCACATACTAAACATACTAGTACAATGCAAAGACTTGGGGAAGCCATGGGCTGAGGCAGCTGGTTTGTATAATTTATGACAGGAGTAATAAATCTTTGGGGTTCCAGTAGTATTACTTTCAGTCTGTTTTTTTTTAATGTCTTTGTTTGTGACTCTTCTTCTTTTTTTTTACAGACAACTATGGTGGATACGAGAACCAGCTTTTCAAAGGTAATGATCAAGGCTTTGTATTGTCCTGAGCTCAGAAACATAAATGTCTACTAGTTCAGTTGTAAGCCATGAGATATACACTGATCAGCCATAACATTATAACCACTGACAGTTGAAGCGAATAACATTGATTATCTCGTTACAATGGAACCTGTCAGTGGGTGGCATATATTAGGCAGCAAATGAACATTTTGTCCTAGAAGTTGATTTGTTGGAAGCAGGAAAAATGGGCAAGCATAAAGATCTGAGTAACTTTGACAGGGGCCATATTGTGATGGCTAGACGCATCTCCAAAATTGCAGGCCTTGTTAGGTGTTCTTGGTCTGCAGTGGTTAGTACCTACCAAGAGTGGTTTAAGGAAGGACAACCGGTGAACCGGTGACGGGGTCATGGGCACCCAAGGCTCATTGATGCGCGTGGGGAGCAAAGGCTAGCCTGTGTTGTCCGATGCCACAGAAGAACTACTGTCACACAAGTTGCAGAAAAAGTTGATGCTGGTTCTAATAGAAAGGTGTCAGAACACACAGTGCATCGCAGCTTGTTGTGTATGGGGCTGCATAGCTGCAGACCGGTCAGACTGCCCATGCTGAACCCTGTCCACCGCTGAAAGCGCCTACAATGAGCATGTGAGCATCAGAACTGAACCATGGAGCAATAGAAGAAGGTGGCCTGGTCTGATGAATCACGTTTTCTTTTACATCATGTGGATGGCCAGGTGTGTGTGCGTACATGGGGAAGAGATGGCACCAGGATGCACTATGGGAAGAAGGCAAGCTGGCGGAGGCAGTGTGATGCTTTGGGCAATGTGGATGTGACTTTGACACGTACCACCTACCTAAACATTGTTGCAGACCAAGTACACCCCTTCATTATTCCCTAATGACAGTGCCCACTTTCAGCAGGATAATGCACCCTGTCACACTGCAAAAATGGTTCATGGAATGGTTTGAGGAACACAACAACGAGTTCAAGGTGTTGAGTTGGCCTCCAAATTCCCCAGATCTCAATCTAATCAAGCTGTGGGATGTGCTGGTCAAACAAGTTCAATCTATGGAGGGCCCACCTCGCAACTTACAGGACTTATAGGATCTGCTGCTAACGTCTTGGTGCAAGATACAGCACACCTTCAGAGGTCTTGTGGAGTCCATGCCTCGACAGGTCAGAGCTGTTTTGGCACTAAAAGCAGGACCTACACAATATTTGGCAGGAGGTTATAATGTTATGGCTGATCGGTATACAGTATATGGCACTGTCAATTGAAGTCTGTCAAAGCCTCAGGGGGAATTTAGGAGCGACACATGATGAAAAGTTATACTTTGGAATTGCTACAACCATGTTTTAATTGTTTGCTGCCCTTACTTGATCTGATTGGTTTCAGAAGAAGTAAGCTAAATGAGGTTTAAATGAACAGTTGCTGAGTTTAGGAGATATTAACTCTAGAGGTGTCTGCCTTCTCTCAAATGTAATGGAACTAGATTACACTTTGCTTGTGGTGCTCAAAGCGCCACAAAAATACTGAAAAACTCAATAGCAATGCCTCAGTAATGACCTGATTACCTAATATAATCCACAGACCTTGTTGTAAGCAGTTTTGTGTAGGAACTATTCAGTATCACCATGCATCTATTCATGGATGGATGAGAGGCTAGCTAACTAATCTAGCTAACATTACAGCTCAGCCTGAAGGGGACGTCATTACATCCCACCCTGTCATGAGCACGAGCCTCTCATCCATGAGTAGATGTATGCTCACTGAATGCAAGAGAGAAAGAAAGGTTATGTATTCCAAGGCTTCTCTGTCATTTGGTCAGTATTAGAACATCACGTTTTTATGTTTGCATTTTTTCCTTGTCTTGTTTTTCAGAGGAGGATTTCACTGGAGAGGAGGAAATGCCGTCATTCAGAGGTGAACACTCCCCCAGCCAAACACACACACATGCACACACACACAAGTCTAGCAACACAACCTGGTCTCACCAGATGGCGTTTGAATAACATGCCAAGATTTTAAGTGATTACGCATGTTATCACAACACATTTCTTGCTTTTAGCATGTCCTTTAAGACTTTCTCATGTAATTTTAGGCCCGAATTTCATAGAGAAAAAAAATGTCAGGTGACGTAGTATAAAGAGCGAGAAAGTCTGCACATGGAGAAGGTTGGGGTGGAGGATTGATCAAACAAACAAACACACACAGGACTTCAACCAAGGAGATTGGGGTTTGTGTCTTGTGAAACTGAAGGTAAAAGTTGACCTATTTTAACTTAGGTCAACTTTTACTTTTACTTTACTAACAGTTTCAACTAAATTGAAACCCAAACCATGATCTTTTTTTCACCCTAAACCAGTGGTACTCAACGTTGCCCTACTCAGGAGCCACATTGACCAAAAAATATTTTTGCAAGAGCCACAATCCAAAAACATCCCTTTCCTCCCTGAAACCATTATGCATTTCAGAATAAGGATAATAGTAATATGTTATTAAGGAATGAAAAGCACGATGTATAGTGCAATAACTGTAATTTATTATTATTACCATTGCAACCACAAATGTAATTATTGGCAGTGTTTCAACAGTATCAGTTAACAATCATTACTAAATGATTTCTAAGTGCTGATCACAAAGTCCATAACAGCAACAGAGTCCATAACAGCAACATTGCTGATAATCACAGACCATAACAGCTGGTAACAGACTTTCAGAGACGTTCAGTTCTGTCAGATGAGAAAAAATGCATTTACTTCACTAAGTGCGATTTCTGACACTCCTTCTGCCACACAAGGGATTTATAGTTGGGCTCGGAAACGGCGAAGGGCCTCCGTTGTGTGCTGCAGATTCAATCTGTTTCGGTTGCGACATTTTATTTTTGAGAGTGCAGAGAATGCTGCTTCACACCGGTATGTGGATGGAAACATGGAAATGATGCGTCTTGCAAGTCTAGATGATGCTTAGCTAGTTTTCCCAGTGTGACAGGGAGTTACACTTGTAGGTCTCGCGCTCTGTTTGCTGCGCTGAGATAAATTGTAATTGGTTGTTCAGATGTCATGGGGCCGTAATAGATTAACGTGATTTATGGAGAATGAAATGTTGAATTTCGTTGACAATGTGTCAAACTAAATTTATTTTGTACTTTTTAGAATTATTAATTTTTTAAAGTAAGTCTTTAAAGAGGCACAACTTGCCATAAAAGAGCCGCGGGTTGAGTATCACTGCCCTAAACCTAACCAAGTAATTTTGTTGCCTACACCTAACTAAGTAGTTCTATGCCTAAACTTTACCAAACTTATGTGACTAAGACAATGATGGTCATATGACGTAAATGACAATGAAATGACACACGAAATGGCCTTCCAAGTGGTATGCTTTTCACACGCCATCCCATGAGGTTGAACAACAACAAATACTGTCATCTGCATTATGTTTATTTTTTTACCAAAGACACACATCGGTCATAGATGCATGGCTGTGTATACAGTAAATGTCTGACTTTATGTGTTGGTACATCACCTGTGACAATATTCAACCACATCTCAGAAGGAAATATTGCCCTTTTTGTACTCAACTGCATGTATTTGACTACTATTACGACTTTTCAGTTTCAAACAAAACATCACGTGATGCTGCATTTAAAGATTATACTACTACTATCTGCAGATAGAGTTGATACAATGAATCGATAAGTCAAGCAACTAAAACTTAATAAGCAACAATTTTTGATAATTTGGACATTTATTAACAACAAGACATATAGTATATGGTGATATGAAATGTGGAATTTTTACAAAGTTGAGTAATCAAATCAAAAAACGGGCAGATACAAATTTTGACCCAAATTCATTTATGTATTTATTTGTTTAATGTTCTTCCAGGTCGTAGCAGAGGTGGCTGTATGAGGTGCCAGCAGAGCCACTCTCTCCAGCTGGCTGTCAAAGTCCTCTATGGATTTCTCGCATTTCTCGTCATTACTGTGGCTGTGCTGGCATCACTTGGTGAGCTCATTTTGACTTTTGATTTGATTTTATTTATTTTTTTACAATAAAGTTGCAATCAATGAATCCTGTTGAGTATAAGTCTCAAGTTAGCAACACAAATAACCATGATCATTCCCTGACTCCTGCACAGAGATCCATCTCTAAGGATGGAGTCATTGGTCAAACAGCTGTTCTCAACACTCTTTTGATTTATGAGGTAATTCTGCAGATTAATGCTGACACTATGCATTAAGAGTGAGAAATTAGCTTTTCATGGGAAAAGAGGAGACTCTACTTTTCTATCTGTGTGTGTCTTAATAAAACACAGTCCATTTAACTCCCTTAGATCAAATGAATGTGGTCCTGGGTCCTGTGCGTCATGTTTTAGCTGACAGCTGCTCAGCACCAGCAGATGCTTTTCACATTAACATCACATTTTATTGGGTTTGAAAGCCATAAATCTTCACCTTTTACAATTGTTCAGAGATCTCAGAGCGGAGAGAGTTCAGTTTTGACTATGTGTGGGTATTAACTTACACAGGTGCTGCATGGAAACATACAGACATATGGACATAGTAGGTTTGTTCTGCAACCAATAGTTATTTTCACTAGCAGTTTAAATGACACTGTTACATCCACCATTTATCTGCGACCAAACAAATATACGAATCCACCCCCCGATATCCCTCTTGGATAGGCACTCAATTTCTTATAGCTTTTGAATACTATTGTTTGTAATTTGAGTTTATTTGTGATCAGTTTACTGCTAACTAAGCTAGCCATTGTATTAAATTAAGCTAGCTGTCTGAGGCTAATGTGTTTCTAGTCAAATTACTCTGTAGGCTAGCTGTGAACTTACTGTTGGGCTAACTGTAATGTGCGTTACTCTTTTTATGGTAAGTGTTCTTCATTCTGTGTACAGTATATGATTACAAGAGTCATTTTTTGGTTAATGTTTTGATTCTTTAGCAATCTTGCTAGCATGAGGAATCGTGGAGTTAGCATAAGTACCTAATTTGACAGATAATAGTCTGTTGTGAATCCAGTTTCTTGTAACTGCAACCAAGGTTAATGCAGTCCATTTAACTCCCATTGATCAAATAGATGTGGCCCTGGATGGGACCTGTATGTCATATTTTACCTGACAGCTGCTCTGCACCATCAGATGATATTCACAGGAACATCACATTTTATTGGGTTTGAAAAATTTTATCTTTTACAACCAAAGGTAAAATTTTCGCTTCTCAAATCCTGTTTTTGTATATGGCCGCCTATCCTTTGGAGGGTCACAGGGGGTCACCCTGGACAGGTCACCAATTCATCACAGGGCTGACACATGCAGACAAACAACCATTCACGCTTGCTGTGAAACAACAGTGCTAACCACTGCACCATGTTTTAGTGCCTTATTTTATTGTTGATTTTCTTACTAAATTCTCTCTCAACATTGTCACTTATTGTCCAACCACCACAGGAGAGAAGATCTGAATTAATAAAAATGGTTATAAACTCAAATTTCCGTCGCCTTCAGTTATAACCTCAGTTTCGCTCACAACAATGAGCTAAGCTGTGCCCTGAGTATTGCCTCACATGCTACATACAGGCTGCCCTACCTTATTGCTGGAGGTTGTTGGGTGATACCAGCTGTTAGAGGTTAATTAAATGTTCAAATAACAAAAATAAACAAAATAACACGTTTAGTCTACATTGCACAAATTTGGGATATTACCCTGAACAGGATTTCAGCATCCTGCGGGTAAGAATACCATTGTTAGGGGAAACACAATTATCAGTTTGTAAATGTCAACTTTTTTGTATTATATATTGAAAATCAGCAAAGACAACTGAGCATCCAAAGACAAATCAACATTTACAATTGTACCTAGATCTGTGTGCCAACTCACTGCTCCATTTCAAATGCTTTATACACAGAAACAAGAACAAAGAACTGAGTTTATGTTTGTTTCAGCTATCAGCACAGCTGTACAACACTAAAGCTCTACAAACTTAAGTAAAAACAGAAAAGATGTTGCACTTTGCTCTAACTCCCAACTGTGCATGTGAGCAAGGAAAAACAGAAACCAGTAACCTTTGATTTTTTGTTCCCTGATGAACATCTGTTTTATGAAAAATACATTTTACAGCAAGAATCAGTTAGAATGTGGAATGGAGAAACACTTTGCTTTATGGAGAAAAACATATACTGCTGGTAATGCATGTATAGAAATCTGTAGTGGTTGACATACAAAAAGTCTTTAGGGAATGTTTCATGAAATTAATTTCTTTAAAGTCTTGTGTGAAGCATCATTGCACTGAATTTAGGAAAAGCAATAAGCCATGTTGAGCATCACTGTCACAACAGCTACTACAGGTATATGCAGAACCCATGTGGAAACATTTTAATATGCAAACACTCTGAAACAGACCTGAAAGTCTGCAAACACACATTATGCAAACTCTCACAAAGTTACACATGCACACACAATAACTTCCACTCACCAAATTATTGTTGCTCTCTTGGGAAATATGTTTGGACAGCAGGACCGGGCCAGCTGGCTAAGCCATCATTAATCAGTGCTTTGGTTACATTTCTTAGCTAATAAAAACTTTACGTGTTTTGTTGTCTTAAATTACAACTTCCTGTTTGTACTTCTTTAAATACTTCCTATGTCCTGTTAACACCAAAGTACTGCTGATGTTAATCA
Source organism: Hollardia meadi (assembly GCA_037974645.1). Classification (NCBI taxonomy): domain Eukaryota; kingdom Metazoa; phylum Chordata; class Actinopteri; order Tetraodontiformes; family Triacanthodidae; genus Hollardia; species Hollardia meadi. The sequence goes on from JBBPCS010028097.1 coordinate 19,438, forward strand.
TTTCTATTCCTTCAGCATTGAGAATCATCCTCCGTGGTTATTTCCTCTCCCTAAAGACTACTGTTCAGCTATGTTCAAGCACCTAGGGTGTTGCAGTTGTGTTTTCCTGTTGCATTTGTTTCGCATGCTTGAATCTAATGGTTTAATTCCCTTTAGACTTACACTGCATTTCACAAAAAACAAAATAGTGTTCCAACTCAGTGAAATGTAAATCTTGAACTTGGGAATGAGAGTATGTCATTCTTTAACCTTTGAACATTTTTTGGCTGTGTCTCCAGTGTTCAGGAAGGTTGACAACCTGTCTGAGGAAGAGTCTGCCTACCACAAGAAGATCTCCAGGGTTCAGCAGGGATTAGAGGGTAAAGTAGCTGGAATTATGAAAAAATTGTCATTTTTTACACTGAGTAACGGTGGCCTCAAGAACCTAAATTAATGGGGAAACAATAGTAATGGAGGGACACTTATGCACACATTGTTTTAAAAAGTCTGAGAAAATGTTCTAAAAAAGTTCTAAAAAGAAAAACTTGCAGTATTTGAAAAGTTTTTCTACTGATTTTGAGGATTTCTTAAAGAAGTGTTTGTAAATGTAAAACTATTTTGGTATGTTACTGTACAGATGCTTCCTGAATTAATTAATAAAAAAATAAAATAAAAAAAAGTTATTCTGGATCTTTTGCTCAAAAATCTATGTAGATGTTTAAGTTTCCATTTTTCTGAGCACCTTAATGATTTTAATATTGGCTCAATATTTGAGACTGAAATTTGACATTGAAAACAGCAGTTGGCAAAAAATAAAACAAAAAACTGCAAGGTCCATTTACTAGAGTAGTTGTTTGGAACAGTCATTCTTACATTTACTTACATTTAGTATCTTCCTATCTGCCGAGGAAGATGATGCGATCAAAAGCTCCAGAACAGCTACTAAATGGACCTTGTGGTGTGATTGTTTTGTCAGTGATACAGACCTTGCATATATACCATGTGTTTGCGATGTGTGATGCAGTACGAATGATTGAGTGTGGTGTTAGGAGAGGTCAGATCTCTCTTTAATAAAACACACATGTGGTTACCAGAAGCTTTGATATATCATGTAGACATCATGAACTTTCATCCATCCTGCCTCACTGTCTCTCTTTTCATTTTTTTTTCTCTATCTCCTTTTCTTTCTCTGACTTGGTCTCACAGATCTGAGCTCCACGTCGAACTGTTCAGGCTGTCTGGATGTGACGCTGTACAGCGGGGAGATCAACAGGCTGAAGAGAGAGTTTGAAGACATCCAGAGAATGATTCTGGGACAGGAGCAGGTACTGTGACATTGCTTGTTTTGTTCAACAGCCAAACGCAATCCTCACATTTGAGCATCTTATAACAGAAATACAAACAAAAAAACAGGGTACAGCCTAAGACTCCATTCATTTCTGATCCCTAACTCTTGATCCCTGTCACCCTCCAGGTCCTGGACCAGGTCTCCCAGACCCAGACGACGCTAAAGGCCACCAGCAACCGGCTGACACGCGACATGCAAAACCACCTCATGTCGATCAAACTTCTCAACCAGTCGCTTGAAAGGTACCTGGATCGGGTGGAAGGCTGGAAGGAAGTGATCAAGGAAACTGAAGACAAAATGAAGAGTCTGATGGAGGATCAGTATAACATCAAAGCTACAGCACAGCAAGTGAACACGACAGTGGCACTCAGGTGATTGAAAAGAGACTGATGACCGAATAGTTCTGTATATTATACTTGAACACAGATATCGACTATGTGACACATGAATTCTTATGCTTTGTGACCAGAAGCTTTACAGGTAAATATACAGAAACAGTTTTAGAGAAAGAGGAATATAATGTCACATGTATCACATTTCCAAAACATTTATTACTTAAGTATTCTTTTAATCTGTTAGTTTTTAGAATACATTTTTGTCAACTTCATCCATTTTATTTTTAATCAACAAAAACACTTTAGTCATCAAAATATTAGGTGACAAAATACCCATAGTTATAGAGACAACAACAGGCACTTGTGATGATTTAATTCTGTAATTATTTAGGCCTTTGTGATAGTGTTGTACTCTGTAGACTGTATAATATTAAGTGCATGTAACAGTTTGTGAACTCAAGCTGAATACTTGACACCGGGCAGCTGCCGAGCATATTTTAATCAAGTCCTAAACCAATTTTCCTGAATTTAGCATGTAGTCATTCAAAGACAAGTCCTGATTGTCCCGTTGTTGTGAGATGCTAATAATACATAACATTACACTCCTCCCTTTTGTGACTTAATTGGCTTAAGTTAATATTAGTTTAAAAAGTAATTTAACATTATTAAACATCTTACCGTGAATGTTAGCTTACTTTCTGTGTGGGGCATCTTGAGGCATCTCTTCAGATTTGTAGCATTATATATAAAGTTGGTCGAATTCTTTTTTCCCAACCAAGCTATTGCCGTCATATACTTCCCATCACTATTTGACGTTGTTGGCATGCCTGGCCGAGTGGCACTATCCATGGTATTGGAAGGGGGATTTAATTCTTGTATGTTTTGTTTTGTTGTGCATGATCGCAGCCCCTATGTGTCCGCATGAGGAAAGTTCAAGATAGGCTATTAGAGTAAAAATATTGCGCTAGGCTACTTGATGAGTTGAGGGATTTTCACACGGGGGGCGACACTACGCCTGCGTACCCGCTAGGATCCGCGGGGTCTCGCCAGGCTCTCCACGCGTGGTAACCATGGAAACAGTTTCTGTGCACTGCTACCCCATATGTGCTACCCTATCATACAGCCAGGATCAGCCTCTTGTCCATCTTGTCGCATAGTCAAAGTTCAGGAAAGTTCTACTCTGGCCGTGGGCGGGCGTGTGCGTGTGACGAGCACAACCGCGGCCCTTTCACGGGATCGTGCCCGCTTGTCGCTCCGCCTGTGTGATCACCCACACCTCCCTACTTGCCCGCTCTCCTCTCATTGAAAATGAATTACGAGCCGCGTCAATCGCTCCCCGTCTGAAAAGCCCTTTAAATAAGAAAAGTATTAAAATATTCCTGCAAATGCAGTGAAGAAGTTCAAGTTCTGAAATTCGTGATTTATTTTCTTGAATAAAAACGTTCCAAAACATCCCCCCCTCTGTTTTTTTTCCACAAATCGCACCCTGACCACAGGTAATACTGATTTAAACCTACCGCAGAATACAACCAATTAAGTTTATCATCCTTTTTTTAAAAAGTTGTATTGAAATACCACCATAAATGTCAATGGGGTGATGATATCTTCTATAAGGTGTATAAAACGTACATTATTTCCTTGTAGGTAAATTATTTAGATAGATAAAGCATTGATTTAACAAAATAACTACTCATTACTGCTTCCGAATAGTTTGTAAAAAGGAAAACTGAAACAGTTTGCTGAGAGGAAATGAATGCAGCCTGATGTTTAATCCACTTCTGTATATTCTCTCCAGTACAATGTGGATAGATGCACTGCAGAGAAAAGCAGATGAGGAGACTCTGGTCCTCCAGAAGTTGACCAGCGACTGGCAGAACTACAGCCGAACTCTGAGCGCTATGAAGTCCAACATGAGCAGCACCACACAAAACATGCGATCCCTCCAAAACAACATCATAGCAGATCACCAGAGAATCACCATGTCCAATGAGGTGTACTACGACCTCACCCAGCAGGTGTGTGTGTGTGTGTGTGTGTGTGTGTGTGTGTGTGTGTGTGTGTGTGTGTGTGTGTGTGTGTGTGTG
>JBBPCS010028125.1:0-17262 GCA_037974645.1 Hollardia meadi
GTGTGTGTGTGTGTGTGTGTGTGTGTGTGTGTGTGTGTGTGTGTGTGTGTGTGTGTGTGTGTGTGTGTGTCATTAAAGGATTAAATGGGGGAGAGCTTGTGTTCTCACTTCATCAGAATCTGTTAGAACTACAAAACTATCTGAATAATTAAAAAATTATTGATCCATTTTTTTCAACTGTTGTAAAAAAGTACCCAAAAGTTGTACTTATAGAATATCTTTTGAGAAAAAGTATCTGATATTGAATGGACTTAAGTTTTAAATAAGTACAAATAAAAATAAATTATGTATTTACATGTATGGATAAACTAAAATAGAGGTGGAGTTGAATTTGATCCGATATTCTTTTTTTTTTTCAGATTATCAGAAAATAAAATATAAAATAAATCAATTTAAAAATGTGCTACAGCAAAGTTATCAAATAAATGTTGTGCTGTCACATTAATGCAACTTTAAATTAAATTTATTATCCTGAGAATCATAAATGTGCGCTGGATAAACATGAATTCAAAGATAAAATCTTAAGTCCTCCGCTTGTGATCGGCATATTTATTAAATATTTTCAGCTGCTTTTTGTTTGAATTCATTCTGAACTTTCCACCAAAAGACAAACTCCGATTGTGCTGCAGCCAAAAAAACAAATTTCAGCACCTCCATGTTGGATTGTTAAAGAATAAAGTTATGAAGAATTAATTAAGTTAAACTCTTGCGTGGTGAGTAAAAATTCAGTGGATGACCTTTGTGAGTTTTTTCACCGTCAGCCACACAGTGAAGTAAAGATCCCGCGGCTCGACTGTGCCTCTGTGTGGGAGGAGGCTGAGCATTGTGAAGACGCAGACACACATATTCACTCATTCATGTACGCACACCCGGCTGACCCGCGAGTTCAGGTGAAAAAGCTTGTGCATTTTCTCTGGAAGTGAGCCAAAGAACTTGGGATGCGAGCGGTCGAATCAACCCGCGTGAACCGCGCAAACAAAACTAATCAGCATCTCGCCGTCCTCGGCGGAGACGTTCGCACCGAGATGAAGAGGAGGAGATTGAGAGAGGAGGAAGAACGTGGAGCCTTGCAGCTCCCAGCGCCAAATCCAGTGTCTTCACCCTTCAGTGTCAACAGGTGAAAGTGGGCGATAGCGCTGTTTGATGTTGCCAGACAGAATTTCTACCACCCAACTTCACTTCTTCTTCTCGTAGACCTCTCAGCAGACTTCAAAGCCCCCCTCCTCCCTCCTCCATCTCTCTCTTCTCACTTTAATCCACTGCAGCAGAGCCCTTCAGTTCAAAGCACTCAGGAAAAAACTGCAACCCAAACTTTTTCTTCAACCCCCTCCTCCCTCTGCTGAGTAGCAATTACAGCACTGCTAGCGCGCTGACCAGCTCCCGCTATTAATTAATCCCACAAAGAGCGTTCATTTCCTGGCTTTCTCAGATTGACAAGAGATGAAGGGGAGGGGGGGGGGGGATGCCGGGTTTCAAAGGCAATTCAGTCTGACCAAGCCAAAGAGAGGAGAGAAGAAGAGAGTAAAAAGGGAGAGGAGAAGAAAGACCTGCTCTCCTAAAGTAGGTGGAGGTGCAGGCTGCATTTGATACAGGGCCCCACTTGAATGTGATTGAATGCTTTGTTGCCGAGGGCTCTCTGCTAATCTTTACCTGCACAAAAATTCACAGCGCTGGAAAATGCCCCCGCTGAAGGGCTCGTGAGTGGAGAGGCTTTGGCCTGGGTGGGCGAGACGCTTGGGAAGAGGTTTCATGTCCTGCCGCCGCTCTCTCGTTTCCCTGTGGCCGGTTAGAAAGAAAAGGAACTCCTTCTCCTCTATCGGACCCGTCGGTTGGAGGATGAAAAGAGGAGGGAAAAAAGGAGAGTAGAAGTGGGTGGAGCTGGAGAGGAACGTCGCCAGAAAGAGGGGAGCGCATGACAGTGAGGGGATTCAGGCGTTTCATTCATGGCCAGTGTGCTGTTATGTTTGAATGACAGGATCTAGTGGTTGGATTAATCTTATTGTAGACGGAGGTATTAGAACTATTCCCAGGGTGGCTATTAGGTTAGGATGCAGGACTGAAAGTGCAGCCCAGCTTCTGTCAACAACAAGTCTAACTGCTAACAATGCCCCGATGGTAGATAAAACATGATAAACTGTCCTCGACATGGTCCACTGTGCAAAATATGATGAGGTGCCCTTTAGGGTTCCCTTCCAGAGTAGAAAAAGGCATAAAGTGCCCTTCCAGTAGAGAAAATATTAAAAAGAGCCCTCTTAGATGCCCCCTCCATTAGAGAAAACTTGATGAAGTGACCTCAAATGGGTCCTTCTATCAGAGAAAATGTGATAAAGTTCCCTCTAAGGTGGAGAAAATGTAACTGAAGTACTTAAGTGCCTTTTCAGTGGACAGAACAGGATAAAAGTTCCCTTCCACTGGAGAAAACCCAACCTCTAAGGTGTCCTATCGGAGAAAATACAATAAAGTGCCCTCCAAGGTGCCTTTCCATTGGAGAAAACTTGATGAAAGTTCCCTTTTTTCAGGATAAAATGCCTCCCAAGGTGGCCTTGTGTTGGAGAAAACATACTGCAGTGCCATATATGCTGCCATACATGATAAAGAGAGGTTTAAAAATGGTGCCCCCCTGCATGCAGCTGGTGCCCTTTTTATTTTTTCTGCCCCCTCAGAACTCTAGAGTCCACCACTGGAGTAATTTGTTAATGTGATCTTTGCAAGTTGGCGTCTTAACGAGTTTCTGTCATGCCAACAGAGTGACACATCGTCTTTCCGGCTCAGCAGTTTAACTTTCATCCAGACATTTAGTATTTGCAGTAAGAAGCTTGGAAACAATAAGATTAGCCAGATTTAGTAGTCAACAGCATTTCAGTGTGTCAGATAAATATTTAATTAGGTTAACAAAGGAGTAAAGAACAAAATGTACAACTGAGCATATTCATGTCAATATGAAATAAAAAAAACAACTAAAAGAAACAATAAAGTCTACTTTTCTTAATAACATGCGATTTGTTTTGGATTTTAGTTTTGGACGAGTTTGATAAAAAAAAACCAAAAAAATGAGCCTGATGCAGCATCAATAAACCTTAACTCACCTGATGAAGCATAAATATTTCACGTAATCAATTTCTTTGAAGGCGTCTTGATTGAGGGCCTGAAATTCATTCGGAGACGTTGCAGTCGATAAAGTTTAAAATATTAAAGCGCAGCCAGCTTCTCTTTTCTTGTTTGTTGCTGGCAAGAAGCTGAATAATAAAAAAAAACAGTTCTTCTCTTATGAGGTGTTGAATGGTTTCTGAGAGTCTGGTCTTTATTGGGCAATAACAGGTCATACAAACAGAATGAGAGCTGATTAAGATTTCTCTTCTTCTGTTTCTGGATATTAACGGCTCAGGTCCTCATGGCCTGCAGTGCAAACTAAAGTCAAATAAGGAATTGTTTGTAATTTAAAAAACATGATTGTATGTTTGAAGTATAGATTACAGTCCTGAACGAAATCACATGTTGGCACTCGATGGTGTTTCTTCATCTGAGGCCGAAGGCTGGCAGGTGTGAATGCAGCGAAACTCTTTGATAGAAAAGTGAAAACTTTAATATTCACCCAGAGGGAGGAGACCCCGGTTCATTGACCCTGAATGTCTGCAAGTCCTGAAGGTGGCCCCTCGTCAGACGGGGCCAGATGTTCCAGGACGTTCCCCCGGTGTGAACAGGAGCCTGCGCTGGCTGTTTTTCTATCATTCATCACACTGATGTCACAAGTCATCATTTAGCGGTTGTTTTCATAAATGAAAAAGCTTGAAAAATGAATGGCCACAGCTGATTGGATGTGATCTCCACTTCCTGTTGTATGTGTGGCCAGACCGTAGCGTTTGTTTTTCTTTAATTAGCGTGAAGACGTTTTCTCTTCTCAACTGGATTTCTGTAGCAGACAATGACGGAGATGTATCCCACACATGGTCGAGCCTCGGCTAGTTGTCGTTTCTTCTTCTGTTAAACCCAAGCTGGCGCTCCACACACCGAGGGCTTCCTCGGGGATGGACTCATGAGCCATTAACAAACTTCCTCCTGCTGCCCCGATGGGCCGCGATTGGAAGAAAAACACTTTAAAAACTTAATTTTCCCTCCTTGTTTGGTCGACCTGATTAGCAGGCTGCTAATTCTCCTCCCTGGTGCAATTAATCACATTGACACCTGTACACCAGGCTTCATTCTCACTCTCTGCCAGGCAGCTTGTGACTGCAGGCACATCACAAAGTGTCAGCTCATTACAAGGGTTCACAAAATGTCTTTGACTTGTGTGTTTTTCTTGGCGCAATGTTAGAATTGAAATCTGTTTATTCGTTTTCTACAACAGAGAAACAAAGGTGGCACTCGGTCTAAACTGCATCATGCATTCCTGCAGGGAAACCTGCATCAGAGCATGTTAGCATGCTCCAGGCTATCTCTCCTGAAAACACCCATTAAAGCTCATCATGATGATTGAGTCTTACCTGTGCTTCACTGCTGATGTGATGTGATTTATCTCATGTTATTGGGCCTTAAATAAACAGGAAACTGAAGAACATTAGAGTAAAATAATATTTAGAGACCTCACGCACACCCCGGTAAAATTAGCAAAGTTTTTAGGGAAACCAACGGGGATGATCTCATCACATATTTACTGCACTTTTACACCGTGCTTGTCAAAAAAGAATTTCCCAGCTGGAAAGATGTTCTTGTTTTAAACTGGGTTGTCTATGCTGCAGAGATATTTTTGCTGTTTGTGCAACATGAGCAGAGAAAACAGAAAAAGGGCTGCAACAAGCTACAACAACCAGAATGCACTGCCCCGCACCGGACCAACGAACGCTCCGGCTGGTGGCCGATGCGTTTCGTTTTGGTTTTTTTGAAACAGGAAACGATATTACAGCTGAACATGAACAGTTTTGTGGTTCAGATTTGATCAGCTCGGCCTCGTTACAGTTTGATCTGAGTTTCATGAGACGCCTCCTCCTGATCCGACTTCTATACTCATTCCTAAATATATGATGTGATGAGGAAAAGATGTCGTATTGTAGAAATATCTGGCGGCAGATGTTAGCTAGCTGTGGCAGAACACTCAATTATGCATTTTTTGTCATTCATGTGAATTCTTGAGCACCTCTAGATATAAAACTATCTTTGTAAATTACGAAGCCCACTAGATGATGCACTGAGGTTCTACAGTAGGAACCTGCTCTACTTTCGTTAATGATATTACTACACACTATATATGACAGATACAAGTGAAATGGCTGCAGAATTCCAATTTCTTGCAAGTTATAAGTTTAATATCCTGCATACTTCATCTTTTATGTGAAGTATCTTTGTCCAAAAATGAATGCTGGGTAAATTTTCACCTGAATTACTGCCTTCTAAGTGATGTTGGGGGTAATAACACAACATAATGGAGCTTCACTGAGATTCTACTCCATAAAAGTTTTCCTCTGAAACAGACACTAAATGGACAACTTAGGAGTTTTCTTCCACTTTTGCTGATCAGAAAGAAAAAAATCTTTCTTGAACAATGCAGTTGTCGCCAAATTCGGCGTGAACTTGCACGACAGAAAGTACGGTTACGATCCTCGAAAGTTCTCCCGTCACAAACATCACCTTTCCCGATCATGGCGGCACTCTCAATGCTACCCACAATGCTAATCTAGTCACTGTGGGAACAGCTAGTCCAAGTTCTGGTGTCACAACTTCAGTACGACTTTGGCGAGAACGTGTCCAAAAGTTTGCAGTTTTACAGACTTGTTTTGAATTGTTTGAAGGTTTCTTGGTGAATGTGCGTCACCTTCCGGCACTCGACATGGCAGGCCTGCTGTTGTCTGAGAGGTCAGGGGCCAAACCCGCCATCCTGGAAGCCTCATGTGACAGCGCACCCGCCCTGCATTTCAACCCTCACAGCCCGAACGTCGCACCAGACCTCCCCATCAAAGAGCTCGGCCCGCGCTGACTCACATGCAGCAAAAGCCAGGACATCTGTGGAGCTTTGGCAGCCTGTGTGTGACGCCTCGAATTCCAGCCAGCACTGACTCTTACTCGTTTGGCCAGCACGCCGCCGGGAGCCGCGCCACGTTTTACAAGCGGCATCCTGGGAGTCTGCCGGGGAATCACTGCAAAAAACCTCCCAAACCTCCAGCACATGCACACACACGTACTCACTCTTCATTTCTTCTCTTCGCACTGTAATGGGCACACACGTAAATGCTTTACACACAGGCGCCCCCCCCCACCCCCCCGCTGCATGAATATTCATTTGCAACTGTGATGAGCTGTGACATGCTTCCCTGGCAGGGCCGCGGGACCACATGGCCGGGGTGTCGGAGGGAAGGAAAGGCCGTGTCGGAGCGTGTTACTCAGGCCTGCTGCGTTCAACTGGATCCAACCGCGATGGTCGGATTTCTCGATCTCAGATGGATTCCAGACGTTCCCTTCGAGCTGCTCCGCCTCTTCCTTCACTCTTTGATTTGAAAAGAGGGGGCTGCTTCAGCCTGCAGGGTGACTGCTTGAATTTAGAAAAAAAGAAACTGCATAAAAGCTGCACCTTGCTCCACATCTCAAGCACATTTCTCAAATAAGAACCAGCACTTCTGGCTAAAGTTTCATCCAGTGCAGCCCCCGTTAACGAGTTGTTTTTGTGCAGCGGTGGCGGCGGCACGGGGAAGCTGGCATGGCCCATCATGGCGGAACAATGCCGCCTTTCCACTGCTGCCCATTGTGCACAGATCTCTGCATTGTTCGGCCCCCCCTCGGCCCCCTTCGCCACTCACGCCCAGCCAGCTGGCACGGAGATGGCAGCGCCGTTGAAAAGGTTCACAATGCCGCCTGTAGTCCAGGCCACAATGGAGGGACATGGACACAGGCACCTCTGTGGCACACAAGAGGAGGGGGGTGGGTGGGGGGACGTGGAGGTAGCTTTCAGCGCTGACGAGGGGCTGGCAGAGGTTTCCTCTTTTAAAATCCACATTGTTCAGGGGGGACTCCAGAGAACGAGTGTTTGTGTGCTGCTTTTTCTCTGGGGGGGGGGGGGCTGAGAGGTGCACACACACATCCTCCAAATCTGCCTTCGACACCTCTCTGCCTCAGCTTCCTGCAGACTTTTGTCAAAGTTTATCAGGATGAGAGGAGTGGCAGACTCTGGAGGGGAAGGAGAGAGGTTTGAACCTGAGAGCGTCGAGGTGCTTCGAGTGACGGCTGGATGCTCGTGTGCTCTTAGTCACGATACGGTGTTTGCAGCCGCTGTCGCGTCAGTCTGGGCGCTGGTTTGTCATTTAGTGTCTCGCCTGGGTTACAGGAAGTTGAAGGGTGTGTTATGACGCTGCCAAGGTCTCCAAAGGTCATGTTGAAAGAAGAACCCCCGTTCTAGATGGATAAAAAGCAGAGTTAGGGTCAACACATCTAGTCAGGACTAGGTTGCCCTTAAAGTGTCTGAATTTTGGTTTCCCTCCAGTCACATTCGTGTGATGAGGTTTGTTGCTTCGACTACTGAATTAACGAAATCTTTCTTTTTCTGTCATGTTTTAAAGGTCCAGAAAAAAAGCCAGGAAGGTAGATTGAAGAAACAAGCTAACTGAGCTAGCAGCCTTTCAGACACTCTTTCTTCCTGTGTTCTTTAAGTTATTCATTTCTGCGTTTCAACACTCCAACCAGCTGTTTGGTTGGTTGTTTTCTGTTTCCTTTAATGGCAGGTTGGCAATTTAGAACCTTTTCACCCGTGGACACACAATGTCAAATGTTAATGTATGTGATTGCATAAATTCTGAGCGTAGTTCTCTTGTCAGACGACGGCTGTGTGTGAATTTCATTACTGTCAGCGAGGCAAACAGCCGGCCGGCGGCAGAACCAAGACGGTTTTGATGTCGAGATGTTCGGCTGTTGTGGCACAGCCACGTGGCCGCAGTGACATCGAGACTCTGTGGAGATGATGGGGGGGGGTTTACAGGTTTACATTTGTGGTCATGGAGACAGTCCCATCAGATTGTGCTTGGGCTTAAAGCTAATTAGCAAATGTTAGCATGCTAATGTTGTGCCCTTAAACACAGGGAACATTAGTATATAACCCACATAAATAATGTAAATGATCTTTTTAACTAAATTATCAGATGACAAATGAATTATGAGTTGCATTTTTTAACTTTTTAATTTATTAATATTTGCTGCTACATTACTTATGTTACAACATAACGGTACAAATCTTTTTACGATACAAAGAAGTGAAATTGTTGGATTGTTAGCATGTTAGCTGCAGTGTTGGAATCTTACTAAGTACATTTACTCAAGCACTGGACTTTTTGAGGTACTTGTACTTTAGTATTTGAATTTACTGCGTCTTTACTCTTCCACATTCTTCTACCTTTAACTTCACTACATTTATTTGATAACTTTGGTTAATTTGCAGATTGCATACTGCATCAACCAAAGTTGCACATTTTTATATTAATTTTATTATCAATCAGATTTAAAAACCCCAAAACAAACAGTGAATAGGAAAATGCTTAATATTGGATCTGATAATCATCCAGGCTGATAATCAGTCGACCCCTCGTATACTTTTATATACTTATAGTACAATTAATATCAAATAGTATTGTTATGGGTGACTTTAACGTTTACTTTTAGGACTTTTGTGTACTTTTAACAACGATGGTTAGCTGCATCCTCTACCTGCCAAACAATGCCTCCCTGCCTCGTCTACTTTTAAGTTCTACTTTGTTTATTTTCTAATCAGTCCATCCCTATGGACCCCACCTCCCCTAAATTCACCTCCTCCACTTTCCCCCCTCCCACCCCAAAGGTTCTCCCCTCCTCGTTGCTGTCAGTTCAGCACTTTTAAGGGAATTGGCGCTCTTTGAAATGCATATTCTGCAAGGCCCGACCCTGGCATGTGTACACTGCTGAGTAATTGTGGAGGCCAAATGTTTAATTACACATGGCAGGCCAAGCAGCGGGAGGCCACACCGCAGCGGGGCTCAAAAACAACGGCCTAACTTCTCTCGGGCGGACGCGCCAATAACAACCAACCCCCCCACCATCCTAAAAAACCCCAAAAACATACTGAGAGTACAGACGGCAGGCCGAGAGGAGGTGGAGGAAGGGAGGGAGGGACATTTGTTTTCATGTGTATGAAGCAGATTTAATTCCCTGCAGTTGATGTTCGATCAGTTGAAGTTGATGTTCGGGAGTGAAGCTAACGGTGCAGTTCACTGAGCAATGTGTACCGTCAAGGTGCGCTCAAGCTTCGGCCTGTGGTGGTCTCTGGTCTTCTCAGCAGGCCTGGGGTTTGTCCTGGTTCTGCTAATGGATCCAGACTGGTCCTGGGGAGCTGGGCGGAGGTGGTAGGGGAGGGCAGGGAGACTGGGGCCCAGGGTCTGTGACCCCCTCCCCGGTTGGAGGAAGTGTGGAGCAGCAGGGGAAGTGGGAGCACCTGTGCAGGTCAGAGGCAGCCCGTCAAGCTTAACTAATTTTGAAATTGACCTCCGACCTCCGTTCCCACGGTGCACTGGGGCGCAGGCTGAGAAAGGTCTCCTCCTCCAGCGCGAGTCCTGCTTCTAATTACCGGCCAGAACCAAGTTGTTATCTGATTAAGCCTCCTTATAAAACCATATCATTGATTGTAGCCTTTGCTCGGTGTCGGTACGAATTAGCCCATTAACACACAACAGGGATGTGGCGAGTGATTTAATAAAATGAAGCTAAAGCCGATAATGGCCGCGGCTCCTTGAGTGGTTGACCTACTGTGAGGGATTAGCAAGGCCTGCTCTCAGTCCTACACTGATGCCCACGCTGTACACACACATACAGGCACAATTAACTACCAGCATAATCTGCACTTCTGCATTAAAGGTATGAAAAATGGCTAAAACTTCATATTTTATTCAAACATTATATTTTATTAATAAAAACTCTCCTGGCGTTTACAGCTGACGGATTTACAGCTGTGTGATTGGCTAATCTTGCATGTCAGGATCAATGACGTGAGGCCATCAGTCTAATCTGTCTGGAGACACATGTATAGCATTCACATACAGTGTGTGTGTGTGTGTGTGTGTGAGAGAGAGAGTGCGTGTGCATGTGTGTGTGTGCACGTGCGCACGCCTGCTGGTGTGGTCTGCGAGCCTACAAACTGTAACATGCTCAAACAATCACAAAACGATTAAACCCTCAATTTTCAGGCAGGCGTCTGGTGAAAGGAGCGCTGCCAGATGTCTCGGCTGCTCCAAACAGAGAAAGAAGGAAAAACCACATTCACACGGCTTCTTTCTGAGAACTACAGTGAATTGTGTTAGCTGGAATGCACTTTGTGTGTAACCTCATATTCTTATTGTCTTTTCAGTTGATCATTTCATCAATATAACTTCTCAAAATAGTGAATGAAATGGGTCTTATTTTTCTGTTTCAATTTAATAATAAAAGCAAATTCTCACACTCTTCTAATAAATAAATTTTAGTTTTGATTTGATTTACATTCATATTTTCTTCATATGTGGAGGTTTTTCTTGTTATTGACGAATTACTCAGATCTTAAATACAAGTAGCATTAACGCAGTGTACAAAAACTCTGTTAACAAGTAAAAGTGATAAAAATGTAAGTTAAAGTAGAAAAGTATTAGAATTAAAATATACTTAAAGTACCAAAAGTAAAAGTTCTCACATTGAATAAAATATTCAGAATAATTATTGATGATCACTTAAAGGTGGTTTTTATAGTTTATCGTCTGGTGTAGCTTGTGAATTTTTTTGATCAATAAAGTTTTATGTTAATCTATAAGATTACATCATAATTTATTTGTTGTTTAAGTACTATCCTGCACCTGTCAATCAAACAGCCTGATGATGATGAAGATTCTGTCGATAGCGCCCTTTGCTTTCTTCTTCTTCAGTTTACTGCAGCAAAGAAATGACATCACTTCCTGTGCACCAGACGGTTTTCAGATCAGCAGGATGTGTTCTTAAGGTGGACTGACGGTTGGAAAATGGAAATACTCAAGTAAAATACCACACAATTGTAATTAGCTGCACAAGTTGAGTAAATTGTTCTTAGTTACATTCTATCACTGGTTATTCTAAACTTTGCCACCAAGATTTTTATTTATATATTATGATTTTTTTAATGTGCTGCAAGTGTGTATCAGCTCCAAACATCATTTATCAACCCTGAAAACAAACATATCGCTCTACTTTTAGGAAAAAACAAACTTGTTGTAAATACGGTCGAGTCGGTTCTTCATCTGTGGAGAAATTCGTCTTTGTGGAGATCAGTCGGATCATGTCAAATATATTTTGCCAACAAGCTTTAAAAAACGAGGTTTTTCTGACCGTCACGTCCTCTATTTCCCACAACCGTAACCTCTGACTGCCAACCTCCATTGTTCCTCCGCTGCTCGTCATTACCATCATAAAGGCTGGGAGGATATGCATGGTTTCATTCACAAAATCATCTTCCCAGTGTTTGGGCGATGAAATCCAGGGAGGAGTATGAAGAGGAGGAGAAAAAAAAAGAAAGAACTGCCCCGGGAGCAACAACTAAATGAAAACAGCAGTCTGAAGCCGAAGCGTGTTCAGTCAAGCAGGAACTGCCAGAACAAAGGGTCTGTTGTGTGTTTCCAGCAGCCCCGGTGTTGTACGTCGGCCCCGACCTCGGCCCAGCTCGACCCCGACCTGCGGGAGAAGCCGGCGTTTGTTTGGAAAGGACACGTTACACCTCGAGTGTCGGCCCACAAAGCCGCTGTCAGTCACAGCAACGCGTCCAGGCTTTGATTCCCATCAGCTGCTGCAGGTTTACCTCGTGACAATACTGTTAAAACCCAGCTTAGATCATCACCACATTCCAGGAGTTTGTGTTGGAAATTACTTCTGGTTTATGTAACCACTGCTGCAGCAGAAACTGGGAATTCTGCCTCTTTCATGTTGCATTTGATCGATGCCACAGCCATCAGATTCCTTTATATCCATGCAATGGAATATCTTAATGTGTCGACTCTGTGCGGGCCAGAACCGTCTTTTATATTTTTATTATTGTCAACCTTTCCTGTCACTCAAACTCGTCCGTTCATGCTGAGAAAGATGTCACATATGTGCAGTTTTAAGGTAATTTATAGTATATATTAGTTACTTTAAACTGGATCAATTCATACAACAAGCAGCAACCTCTGGGGTGCTAAACACTGCAGTTCCTCGAATGGCCACTTGAGGCTGGTTCCAAAAGCGATTCGGTCTCCATAAGAACTAATGTGAAAACTTCCAACTTTAAAGCAGAAGTAAACATGTTTACAGTCGGGTACAGAAACGGCTTTTAGTCTTTTAATCCTTTCTCATGTGAATACATGCTACAGCTAGCCATTAGCTGTGTGACGTATTAACCTGAATGGCTCGGCTGAACCGTAAATACCTTTAGCTGTCGTCCACTCGGCGCTGGTGATGCGAGGCCCCCCCCTCAGAGCCCTGAAAGACGACGAACACGAGGCAGCACTCAGTGCATGCTGGGCCCTCAGGCCTCCTGGGAAACGTAGTGAATTAGAACAATGCTTTCCCCGAGAGAGGAGAGGCAGGCACAGAGAGTTTCACCTTAAACTGTAAACAGCTAAAGCTACAGTGAACCAAAGAGAAGCTCTGAGAGAATAGAAGGCTGTAATTATGAAACGTATATCCTGCAGGACGTCCTGATTGTTCTGTGCAGCTTCATCATCCAGACGTTTATATGGACCGGCTCCTGCAAGCACTTAGACAAATGCAATTTCAGTTTATCGGGCAGAACATACTTTAGCAATCATCTCATTTTCCACTCGGCCTCCCTCTCACGTTCCCAATCTATATTATTTTCACATGCCAATATGGTGATCATACAGCTCATCCACCGCAGGGGAGGGACATTTGCATACAGGTCCTCTGAATGTCGCCGCCAGTGCAGGCCGAATGAAAAACACACGACACGATGTGTCGGCACACATACAGAAATAATATATATATACAGAAATATTTCTGTTTGAAATTGGAAACATGGAACTTTTACTTGCATGCAACAGGATGCAAAATATAGTGTACAGTAAATTTAAACATGCCTTTTCATTTAACGGGACAGTTCAGCCAAAAATCTAAACTCTATTGATCATCTAGATAGTTTTGGTGTGAGTGTCTCAGGTTTGGAGATATCAGCTGTAGAGATGTCTACCTTCTCTCCAATATAATGGAACTAGATGGCACTTCACTTGTGGAGCTCAAAGAGACAAAAAAATACATTTGATGATTTCATGGAGGAACTATTTTCTTTCTATATCACTGCGCAAAGGAAACGTGAAGCTACTCATGGACGAGAAGCTAGCTAGGACTAGGATATGACAAGTTTTTACAGGTCTGAGCTACAAACTGAGGGGTGTCAAGTTTAAAAACTGTGGGCATTCACAGACAGGGAGGGGCTAATGAAAGATTATTGAGCTGCATTATGGGAAATGTAGGATTCAGTGTCTTTGGAGCGTTACTCAAAATAAAGAGCAAAAGTCAAAAAGTTGCAACATTATTTGTTGCCTCAATTGTTTTTTAATTTGTCTCTAAATTAACAGAAGTTAATCAGATTTCCACTATCATTATCAACAATAACTGACATGTTTGAACTATAAACATGTGTAGGTCATAAGCCCCGAACTCGAGGGGACTCTGGCTCCAAATGACGTCACCAGGACAAGATGGCAGCGCTCGTATCCGGGATATTTTGGCTTCATTTTTGTACAGTGGGAGGAAGTGGAGACACGGCGGCCATCTTTATTTAGGTCAAGGGTTGATACATGGATATATTTTACCTTACAGAGTTATTGCTCATATATGTATATATATATGATTCACCTATGATATGCAGCATGCAGGTGGAGTCCATCCTCAGACGGTGCGTTTGATTATGTAGTGGGTGCGCTCCTCTCCGCCCCCCCTCCTGTGCTGCACACCTTGCAGACGTGCTGACTTCTGAGCGCCTTTGTTAAACAGCCATTTACACCCTGTGAATACATTTCCTCGAGGGGTGAATTCCATAATTCCTCATGTGCCAGCGTGATGGATCGTCCTGATTCTTTAAGATTTAAACAGTGACAAGCAGCCGAGGAGGGACCACACCACACGGGAGCGGCCTTCTTGTTTTGCATTGCAGCCCATTTACTGATAGACAATAAATCTTCTCCATGCAAATTTATTATTTTTTTTATCTCCCTTAAGTGTATGATGCTTCCTGAAGGTTAACATGGATTGTGACGGAATCCAGCCACAAAATGGTGTCCGTGCTCGTCCCAGCGAGGGAGTAAGCTGCGCAGATAAAGCGGCAGTACAGTCGGGGATTAGTGACGATGAGTGATTTTATGTCGGTTGTAACAATTTGATGGCTCTTCTGCTGTAAACGCTTGAAATAAAACCCATTAAAGTTTTTAGTGTAGACCGTCTCTACATGCACTCTCTTGTACTTTCACAAGACCACTTCAGGATTCCTTCGAGGCGTCACGTGTGTGCAGCTCCGTGTGATCACCTGCAGCCGGCGAGCACGCTCACACGGGGAGGCACAACAAAAGCGGGCGGGGCATTCTCCCTCTGATAAACAGACATAATTCAAATGTCAGCGTTTGAATGTCATCCTCAAAGAGCCCTCTCCATCAGCGCGGGAGTCATTACAGGCGATCGGGGGAGAAAAAGCAGGAGAGGGACATTGTTTCATCTGTTTGAGCTTTCTACCCCTCTAATTATTACCTCGCCTTTCTTCTTCTTCCCCTCTTCTGAAAGCGCGCAGAGGGAGGAAGAGATTAGAAGCATTGTTGCCTTTTGACAATTCTATCCCCCCCCCCCCACTCTCGCCTGTGTACAGGTTGAGTTTTAATCTGAAGAAACAGAGCCCAGATGGCAAGGCACAACTCGTCATCTACCTTCTCTCTCAGAACCGGCGCCGGATAACAAAGATATGCAGATGAGGCGGCGAGCTCTGGACTGGCGCCAGACAGTCGCTCTCTCACAATAGCGGGGGAACAAATTGATGTGTCCTGCAAACTGCGGGTCACTCCGCGGCCTGCCAGAACCAGCGGTGCCAGGCGTTGTGCCCCCCGATGGGCAGAGTGGGGACATGAGCTGCTGAGCGATCGCCAGCTTCCTGTGACACAGCGTGTCAACGATGTCGTTGGACGCGGAGCGACGCTGCCAGCAGACTCATTAGTGGGAGTGACCCAGGTCTTTATATTGCCACAACACCAGCGACAAATGTAGAGGAGGATGCTTTGACCTCCCAGTTTGAGGTCACATCGATAAGATGAGGCTCGCATTACTGGACGACAGTGTGCCAGATATTATAACAATAATCCAGAGCTTTTTATGGGACATTAAGAGGCTTTTATTCCACAGCTTACCTGTGATTGGCTTGAAGTGATGATGTCATGTGTTCACAATGTGCGACAGAAGATGGAAGAAACGAGGAAACAATGAAAACAAACAACAAGCCAGAACGACTTCCTTTTCAATCCCAAAGTCCCAAATTCTGACAGCAGAACACACAAACTCCAACACTGTGTCTCCATACTACTACAGGTTTTCCCCACCGCCCACATTTCACTTAAATTTCCCTCATTTCCTTTTCCCGTTGCATCATGGGAGAATAGTCTCTAATACTGCGTGCTTTGAGTAAACAAATATCTTTTTCACCTGTGAACTCAAAACCTGCTTAGAATGAGTTAGTTTGGATTGTTTTCACACCTTGTTACACACCATGTTAAAGAGTTTTTAATAAAAGATAATTAATGTATAAAATGCTGTAATTCTTCTGTTTGTTACAGTACAGTCTGTCATTTTGTTTGATGTTACGCTCGTTTGCACCAAGTCATAAATCAAAAACATCAGCTGCAGCAGATAAAACTGACTACAAATCGTGTTGATTTGTTCAAAGAAACAGAAGATTTCCAGAGAATCAATATCTTGAATCAAAATGACCGATTTGATTTGAAATCATTATAGTTTCATCACATTTGCAAAGTTTTTCTCTGATTGATGATCTGACATTTTGAGACTTTGACCTGCAGCAACAACCGAACCTTTAAATCTGGAGGCGGAGCAGAGAGCACCGCTCCACCGCCATCTTTAACGAGTCTGCCCGCTCTCTACCAATCGGCACAGATCAATAAACGTGCTACAAACATACCTGATGAATGGCCCGGGAGGGGGGGGCAGATCATCATATCTCCACCCTCAGTCAATAAGCCCACGCCTCATTACAGATGCGTGGGGGAGGGCTGAGGGGGGAGTCAGAGCCGGCTCTCTCACACCATCATTACTTTAAATTAGCTGCAGATCATTATTATCTTTAACTTAATGCAACTGTTCATATATGAAGAGTCTGCTGTCATTTATGCTTTGTACTAATATTCTGTAGCAGAGGTGGAAACATCTGCTCTGGTTTCAATTTTTACCATCCACCATATTATTATTATTATTATTGTGACTCCAACAATCTTAGAGTTCCATAATGCAGTGATTCAGAAAATCATTCATTGCCTGAATCATCACCTTCGATTTGACAGCAACTGATCCGCTCACAGGAACAGTGAAATCCTGCATGTCTGCATGGTGTTTGGTCTGGAAACAGAGATGTTTTATTATAAAATAATACTAACATGTTAATGAATCAGAACGTTGTTTTACACCTTTTAAATGTGATAAATCTACATACAGGTTCATGTGGTTTTTGGAGATTCCTCATTATAAATTCATAGGTTCTCATGATGAAGTCATAAATGACTTTCAGCTTCACCAGAGATCACATGACAACATGAATTTCACATGTGAAACTTTAAACAGCAGTTAAATGTGTCAAAATGTCGTTTTTCACACATGAAACGGTGTTCCAGATGTCCTGGATCTGGATCCAATCAGGATCCAGGATTCAGGATCCAGGACTCTTAGCGCCACCTCATGTCTCACATCCTCCTCCTCTTCTCTTCTTCTTCATGTGTGAATGTTGTCCTCTTCTCTTCTTCTTCATGTGTGAATGTTGTCCTCTTCTCTTCTTCATGTGTGAATGTTGTCCTCGTCTCTTCTTCTTCATGTGTGAATGTTGTCCTCTTCTCTTCTTCTTCATGTGTGAATGTTGTCCTCTTCTCTTCTTCTTCATGTGTGAATGTTGTCCTCTTCTCTTCTTCATGTGTGAATGTTGTCCTCGTCTCTTCTTCTTCATGTGTGAATGTTGTCCTCTTCTCTTCTTCTTCATGTGTGAATGTTGTCCTCTTCTCTTCTTCT
>JBBPCS010028158.1:0-23159 GCA_037974645.1 Hollardia meadi
GCATTAAGCCGAGGCCTTAATGCATTTGAATAATGTCCACTTTAGAGCAGTTCAAGTCTTTGAAAATGAAATGTCAATTGCTGTTTTCATTTTAATTTTAATATGGTCACAGAACGCCCATATGAGTATATGAAAATGAAAATGTAAATTGGATCATTGCATTTTCATTTTGTCTCAAATAATACATACATATGTGGAAAATTATAATGCTATTGTGGAATTACATTTTAATTTTCAAGTTTACATTATCATTTGAATATAGTCCATTATACGCTTCCATACTTTGAGATCACATCCACGGTCACATGGTACCCCTATCTAACAATATACGTTTTAAAAAAAAATCAATTTCTTTGTATTTTTATATCAAAATTCAATCATGTTTTTCTTCCAGGAAAACAAAATCTGAAGTTTTCTCACATCAGCTGGTACGAACCTTTTTCAACCAATAATATGAAGACATCCGCCCACCCATCAATCAATCTTCAACAGAGTGTGGCATGCCTCACTGATTACTGTACAAACAAGACAACTTTAATCACCGACACTGAATAAGACTGAAACTGGATCATACTTAATGGAGAAAAAATTTTCTGGTTTTCCCTCTGGCTGCCCTGCCTGAACTATCTGTGATTTATGAAGTTTCCTAATGAAAAGATGGCTTTACTTGTTGCTGTAGAAACCGTTAGTTGACACTAACTGTACCAGGCTCAGAAGCTGGTGAACATGGTGGACAACGACTGGACACAGCCTCGGAAACGAACTGAGCCCAGATTGATGACAGGGAATCCAGTCCCGAAGGTGGTTTACGGAGTTTCCTGATGGACAGACAACCTGACTTGTTGTAGCTGCTGTTATACAGTTACCGCAAGCTCGGTCAGCCATGCAGAGGTCCCATTAGATAAATCAGCCCTGGGGAGCCAGGAGCCAAACCACCTTGGTACTGTATTCCTCGTCGTCAAACTGGCCTCCGTTGGGCGTCGGCCTGTTCTCGGACGCTGTGTTCGGTCCCACTCTCGCCACGTTTGTAAAGTCCTTTCAGCCGTTTAGCTCCCATGTTCACTGGGAGCACCCAGTCAGGCAGGTTGGACATCTGACGCTATCAGCTAATTTAAAAAGTCCCTCCCTACCTGACCATTTTCACAGGAATTACACAAATATGTGGGAGCAAATAGCACTCTGCCTTCCGTTTCATCTGGACTTTAAAAATGGGCAGTGGTTTAACCAGCCATACTTTTATTTTTGGTGAGCAGTCATGAAATTAGAGTGATAATACTGTATATCCTAAGATTACCCAATAAAAAAAACTGAAAAATCATGCTGTTTACAGTGCAGCACACACCAGTGGCACCATAAAGCATTGTGTTAGTTGATGCCCATGGCCCACAGCGGATGCATCGTACAAATAGAACAAATGCTTTGAGAGCTTAAAGCTGGGCCCGAATTACCAGAATAAGGTTTAGTATGAACAAGTGCACTGACTTGTAGATGAGTCTGCCTCTGTCTCTAGGGTTTATCTTGCCCCACTCTCCCTCTTCAAAGGCCTCCTTAGCAGCAGCCACTGCCTTGTCCACGTCACTTATCTGGGCCAGAGACACGTCACAGATGGCCTGCAGGACAGACAGATCAATATAAATCAGGACATAAAATCACAAAGCCAGCAGAGAAAAGAGAGCTACGATGATAATGGGGATATGGATATTTCTTTTTCAAAAATTTGGATACTGGCAGTGAATACTGTGAAATCGGGACAAAGTCAGTCTGTGAAGTTATTTCCATCTAATATTATGACTGCGCTTATATCTAATGATGTAGAACCTTTCAATACCTGTAACTTAGCAACCTGTCTACACCCGCAGTCACCAACACTGGTTTTCTACTAGCCAGATATAAAAAATAACTTTATTTTAGATCAGTTGGCCTTGAACATAGAAAGGCAGTGTTTAATGAAAGGCAGAGTGTACATGGGATAATGTGCTCTAGATTGAACTCAAACAATAAAAGTAATTTTATAGTGCTGTTCATTTTGTCTTCATTCTCTGCCTGTCGTTTGGTCCTCACCATGCCGTCAGTGGGGTTGATGGTCTTGTAGGTCTTTCCTGCCTCTGCGTCAACAAACTCTCCATTAATGAACAGCTGATGAGGCATCTTTATGGTCATGTTGTTGATGTTCTTCTCCACCTGAGGAATTCAAACGGGTACAAGACAACAGTCAACATCTTGTCTTTTCTGAGCCAATCAGTAACAAATAGCAGCCAGTAACAGCAGTTCTGTGAATTTGAACACAGCCAGTTGCACTTACATAGTCGACGACCAGTTCTTCTTCATCGTCCTCCCCTCGGAGCTTCCTGACGCACATCTGGATGAAATCCTGGAAAGTGGTGTTCATGTAGACATCCTCGTTCTGCAGCTGGCAGTTACTGGCCAGTAGCTTCACCTCCTCCACAAGCCTGAAGACAGCGACAGGAGGAGAGGAAGGAGTTGTTAGTATATTGCAGTCGGAGAAGAAAGTAAATTCATTAATTGGGATTTTTTTATGGTATATATGGAGAAGTTCATTGCTTTTGGATGCTTGTGATTATCAGTCGAGGAATGTTTTAACAATGGACTCTTCTGATGGTAAAGTTAAACAACTTATTCCATTTAAGGAGTTCTTTCATCCTTTTTTCATTACCTGACCACATCCATGGAAGCAGCACCAGACTTGAAGAAATCAGTAGAGTCTTCAATCTGAGTGACATTGGTCAGAATACTCTGCCACACTGCCTGCGAAGAAACATTGTCATCAGCATGGGACATTTTTTAGTTGACAAATACTCATTTTGCTGGCAACTGTCTTAGAGGAGGCCCTACCCTCATCTGTTCAGTGAAAGTTTTTTCCTTCTCGGTGAGTTCCACAGCCGCACTGCTCCCTGCGCTAAAGTACTGCGCTGCAGCAATCATCTTCCCATCCTCAAACTGTAGATTCTTCACCAACAGCTGCAGATCAAGAGGTGATAAAATGATCATAATGACTGAATAAAATGTGAAACCAGTTTCACATCAGCTTTGAAAAGATTAGATTAGCAGTTTTATAGTCTCAGACTGAATGTCTACAGGAGAAATGTGTCGAATGGAGTCGACAAAAGAAAAGATCCCAAGTCATGTCACACACTGTATTTTGGAGTTAATGGAAATTATTATTTCACACTATTCAGTGTTCATTTGTTTAGGGTCATACATTTTAAGGACCTGCAGGAAATGTGCATGAACGCCTGAAAACCTAATTAAACTGAAGGCTGCAGTTAATAAAAAGCGAAACAGTGTCTTGCAACAAAAAGTGACATCACGTGAAATTAAATGCAAGTATTGGTTTTAAAATGTGTGAATATGGTGATACAGTCTCAAGCATTTGGGACAGAGGAATGTCATACACAGTCCAATACAGTAGGTGGTGGTATGACCCTTTTGTATCCTCAACAAAGGCTGCTACAGTACACAGTCAGTACCTGATCAGTCCCAGCTACCCGATCGTGTCCTGTACATGCGTGAAAGTGGTCCAGTCAGTAAAGTAAGGTTACTGCAAATAAGCCTGTTCAAAATTACTCTTTTTGTTTATTTGCATGTTTTATATACAGTCAATGGACATGAATGACTGCCGATCAGAGCTAGCTGCCTGTTTTTATGTCGTTTTGAGAGAGGTGGTTGGTATCAGTTGGTGGTAACATTCACTATATAGTCATTTTCTACAGTGTTAAAATATTGCACTGCTATGCCTGAGAAAGTTCTACACAGCCCTCTGGCAATATTTAGAGAGTTTAAATGGTTTTTAATCAGTGGAGGTGTAATAGTTCAATATTATGTAATAGGAAATGAAGTTATAGAAAATCTTATTAGACAGCACTGGAAATTTGCAACTTCTAAAAATAACTATGGGATGTATTGGGAATTTTTGTATTATTTCTTGCTTGATGTGAGTTACAAAGTCTGGTGTAGAGGATTTATATCCTGTATCAGAAAAAAAATCAATAAATTAAATTGCTTAAAAACCAAAGTAGGAGATTTACAATTGAATTTAGCAAGGAGTCAACTTCAAGAAAGGTCAAAAATAGAGAAATTAATCCAATGTATTTCAGAAAAAAAAAAACATTAAATATGTTAGGAGATGATCTGCTCTAGCCTATATCTAGATTAAACTGGAATATAGCCAAAAGTGCTTTTATATTAACCAGATCAAAATGGATAGAAGAAGGTGATACAGAAAGCAAGTTTTTTTTTAATATAAAAAGAAATTAAATATAAAAAATAATAGAAAACTCTATAACAGAGTGTCTTACTATGATTTAAAAATAAATATTTTTTGTATTATTTTATACTGTGATGTAAATTTACAGCAACTTTCAAGAAAAGCTAACTGGAACGTGTATTTTTCGCATATTGATTGAACTGTATTCAATAAACACAGAATTCAACCATATATTTTTTTTTTTCTCAAACCTCAATAATCCTAGCACAGATCATATACAGAAAAAAAGAATACATTTGCTGCCAATGTTTTGCATGAACTTTACCCGTTTTATGATTGTGCGATCATTTTGAACAGGCACAGTAACCTTACTTTACTGACTGGACCTTTCGCGCATGCGCAGGACACGGTCGGGCAGGTAGGACTGATTGGGTACTGACATCTATGATACTGACAGACAGTACACAGCGTGCAAACGGAGAGCTGACGGCCAGGCTCCAAAATGGCAAACGATACGCTTCAGTCATTCAACGCCTTTCTAACGGAAAGATTGACCGCAGCTGCGGTGGACATCTATGGGTTTGTTGAGAAGGCGGTAATAGACTACCAGGAGGAGGTTTACCGAACAAAACTGGAGAACCAGAGGCTACAGCGGCTGCTTGATTTGGTCTACAAACCAGAGATAAGACTGCACAGGGCAGGTATGTTTTCTCAGTTACAGTACACCTTCCCCTCGGTCACTTGGCTTACATTGTAATTAGCCATTAACTAAGCCACATCACATACACCATGTAAAGGTAACAGTTAAAGGTGTTGGAGCTACCTTCGGCTACGTTAGCAAGTCATGTTAGCTAACGTTAATGTTTTCTAGCTAATGTAGGGGGTATCTGTAACATTACACGGGAATTAGCTGTACCCTACATAATGCGTTATGTGTAGAACCATACCAAATGCTGAAACGGAAAATTATTATATTTGTAGCGAGACGTTGCGGCAACAGGAAAACGAATTAATGTTCTTTTGTTAAATTCAGTAACGTTACATCTAAATACTCCCCTCTCAAAATACATTTTAAATTATGTTAATTCTGGTACACTTCTGCAGTTCTACGAGTCAATAGGTTCTTTTTGTGTAGACGCCAAACATACTAACAAAAACGTATTAATTAAAAGTGACCTTACGTATCGATATACATGTAGGACTTGTAGAACATATATAGGGATTCACTTGTAAATTCGGCATACATTTTGTTGCACTAACGGTGCCTAGTTTTATAACTCAGCTCAACTAAATTTCTTTTCTTGTCTCCCAACTTTTAGATGATTGAATGTCTTTTCTTCTCACTACTGAAACACCACTACCTTTTGTCCATTAAAAAAAGTACATACATTTGTGTTTATTAAAAAAGTACACTAATTGTTAGTGTACTGAGTGTCTTATTTGAGCCATGTTCAAATGCATGTCATGTCAGAAACCATGGATTACACAAATTTACAAACAATATATGATAGGTGTAAGCATGAAAAACACAGCCTTGGGGCAGGTCCAGGAGTAGTCTTTCACCTGAAAAACCTTTCACCAATAGCAACACTAAAACTCCTATCTTGCAAGTAGAAAAAACAACCTTAAAAGGGAGATGATGGTTCAGTGTTTTAAACATTCAATTGTGAAATAATATGCTCTGGTTTGTCTATTTTCAAATTCACTGTACTCACTTTGGCACTTGTAAACACTGCCAAAGTTGCATACAAAGCATAAGGAGGAGCTGCATAAAATGCAATTTCATAAGAAGCTTTCAAAATGGTGTTTTTTTAATGGTGAGCTGAATGTATTCATAAATCTGTTATGTTGATTTGATGTCGCATAAGGTAACTGTATTTTGAACCTTTCATTTTATTTTTAACTGAAAAAACAAACAAAAAAACCCCTGTTGTCCCCATCCGTTTTCCCGTAGTGAGGACAAAAGCAATAAAATTATAAACAGTAAAAGCACTCAACAACTTTAAGAATATTTTTCATATATTTGAGCTAAGATATAGCTATTTCAAGAATAGATTGGCAATAAGAATACTGGGTTAAGCAACAATGACAAAAGTAAGCAGATTATGGCCTCATATCAGCGTTATTCAGTTTATTAAACACAAATCTAATGGATGTGGTGTTGTAATGTCAATGTACCATATTCTGTTCCCCCCACACACACACCATCAACTCTATAATCATTCAATGTTCACATGGGAATCTTTTCCATCTCTATCATCCATTCTGTAAGACATAGCATGAGCGTGAGCAGTTGGTCTGGCTATAATTTAGAGTGAAAAAATTTGTTTTTGAAGAATCTGTTTCAAATAACCTCAAAGATAAATGGGTCGAGTTATTTTTCCCCCCATAAAACATAAAAACTCATTTGGTGTGGTATAAATTAAGGTTAAGCAACAATAACAAAAGGTAGCCAAAAATAGCTAAGAAAAGGTTAATTAATCACAATAACTTCTGATTTTGTAGTTAAGCATGTACTGTATGTAGTTTTAACATTTTCTGGTTCTGCTACCCAGTGTGGTTTAACTGTACTTTTGGTAAAGGCTGAATTAAGCTTCTGTGTCTAAGTGCTTCAGTATAAACATGCAGACGCTCTCTTGTGGTCTGTGAAAGCCATTTCCAGTACAAATCATCGTTATTATAACCATCTGTCATGTCAATGGTAAAATAGAGTATAATAAATGTAAGTGGCAGTGCCAAAGCAGTGATCACACTGATGCCTACTTTGAACTGTACATTTTTCACTACAGAGTAATTGTGACACCTAGACACCATAAAGTAAAATTACATTGACCATTGAGTCTTTCTATCACCTTATGCTCACTATCTAGAAATAATTTGGGTGGTTATTTGAAAAAAATTCTCAATTTTCCCGAAGTGATTGATGGCAAATAATTTTCTTTCGATCGACTAATTGTGGCAGCTCTACAGCTCATCTGTATCAGCTTCAGTAACAGCCATTGTGTAAATCAACAATTCACATATTTCAACCACAAGCTTTAAATGATGCAAGTCTGAAGATAATGTCATGTTCTGCTCTCATTCCTGTTTCTTACATCAGTTTTTAGGCCTGATTATTACATTATGAATAGCTCAAAAAGCATATGTGCAGTAATCATTTGAGCTTGTGAATTACACTTGCATCACTTCCAACACATCTACTGTGTTTTGTAATGTTTGCTGTGCTGTGAGCGCACTTAAAGTTTCTACTCAACTGTTTTCCAAAAACGTGCATTTGATTTCTCTGCTGCTGTTAGGACAAGCGTCGCTGCAGGGAATCATTCAAGTTTCCCAACATCTAGTTAATATGTGATCAAAGAAGTGACGTTTCTAGCTGCAACCAAAAACATTTTCCTATCCACTGTTACAGATTCAAGGCATCTCGAATTGCCCACACCGACACAAGAGATTTGTGCTCAGGAGCAGCAGGTACAGAAGGAATGTATTCCCAGTGAGGGCAACGAGGAGCCAGTCATCCTGACCTTCAAAGAGGAACTGCCTGAATCTTGGACCAGGTCTTTGGAGACACTTGTACCTCCAGCATACAGCAGTATTACAGACACACAAACTCTCAAAGTTGGAGAGCATGAAGACTATGAGATACCAGACGACCTAACTCAAGTTGTGACTGTTGGAGAGCACAACAAATACGAAGTGCCAGACAGCCTAACCCAAGTCGTAACAGTTGGAGAGCACATAGAATACCCATCACAAGATGAGCAACCATTACCATCCTTTGGAGTATCTCCAATGTATATGAAGAAGAAAAATATGTTTTTTTGTAAAATATGCCCTCAGCCTTTTCTGAAAAAAGTTGATTTAAAATCGCACCTTGCAGTTGATTCAACTGAAAGTTCACCAAAGTCTACCAACAAAGCATTCACCTGCTTAGTCTGTGGTAAAATAACAGACTCCAGAAGTCGAATGATCTGCCACATGAGAGCACACACTGGGGAGAAGCCATTTTCCTGTCCCATTTGTGGTAACAAGTACAAACTGAAAGGACATATTAAAGAACATATGAGGACTCACACTGGGGAAAGGCCGTACATCTGCTACATCTGTGGCAGAAGCTTCAACAGATCTTCTACCATGAGTAAACACGCCAGGATCAAACACAGGGAGAACCTGCCCTTCAAGTGCATGCATTGCAGCCAGCGCTTTCCTCTGCTCGTTGTGTTGAAACAGCACCTGAAGACGGTCCACAATGTCCTCTTCTCTGTATGAGATACAGCTGATGTAGCAATACTGGCTACTGTTGAAGTTCAGACACTAGCTTTTCATCAGCAGAGCTCATCTATTTAATGAAATATAGGGGTGATTGCTGTCTGCAGGTTTATACACGCAAATAAAATGCATGTTAATGGCTTTTATTATTAAAAGCAATAGTTTTTTGCAGCGTGTTTTACAACTTTGATTGACAGTTGTACTTCCTTAAATTCTGCCTTAACGCCATATTTAACTGTTCCTGTTGGGTGTAATATACTGTATGACTTGTGATGTACAATGTCAATAAAGTTACAGTACATGTAATTACTGCTGCAGTTTTTTCATTGTGGGTATGTGGAAATCAGTAGAGCTGTAAAATCATGATTTCCACAGATAAAAAAATAGAACCAACACTTTTTTGGAGGCAGATACCAATATTGATACTTGAGAGTTTAAAACAACATATTTGCTGACGTTTACTTTTTAACATTAACCCTAACTCTGAAGATCTTGGTTTTGCTGACCTCCTGTAGTTTAACTTCTCATCTTGCAGCTGTGATGTAAGAGTGTACACCGGGGTGTGTTAGTACAATTTGACACAGTATAGTTACAGGTGCGACAGAGCGCTCTTTTGATCACACCAATCAGGGATGCTGAGTGTAGTCAGATGTAGGGGAGGGGCATAATATTGATCCAGGAATGTATCGTATTACTTACGTCTTGTGATACATTGTCGATACACTGGCAACAAATATCAATATTTTTATCAAAACATGCAGGCCACTCCTCATGGTGGTGATTATCAATGAATGAAGAAACTCAAAAGGGGACAGTGCACAGAATTACATAGATTGAAAAGATTTCAGTGAGGCATAGTTTTATCCTTCCTTTGAACATTTTAACTCCAGATCTGTTCTGCTTTCTGGCAGTTTGGTCTTTAGCCAGTTTATGGCTTTTTCACATCGGAATGATGGCACATGTGGACATGGACAATTTCTTGGTACATGTATTCATCTCTGTTGTGAAATTCTGTGAAACTAGCACCACAATACAGCGAATAGACATGATACTATTACTCATGACTTCTGACATGATAATCAGAAGATTTTTCTTTCTTCAATGACAGACATCATGGTATATCATAGATGATTGTCTTACAGTGTGTTAAGTATCGCACAATCTCTGAATCGTGATGCCGTTACTGTGGGCAACATTGTAATAGTATCACAGTTGTACAGTTACTCCGTGACTCCTGAGAGGTCAGTGAATCAAGCATTATTAGGCGAGTCTAAAGTCTGTTTTCACGTGTTGGGAAGAATATGTGAAAACAAGTTGTACACAGCTTCTACTTTCTCCAGAAGGAGCTGTGTAAAGTCTGATGAATATCCTCAGGTGATGTCACTTGAGCATTGGTTGGGGCTAAAGACGACACATTAGAAATTTAAACAAATCTGGAGGTCTGGAGTTGGAAAGAAGTGATCTTACCAGACCTCGGTAGCCCATTGCTCATCTCTAGGCTAGCAGCTCAAGGCTACATTAGTCACTACTAGCACAACACACCTGAATCTCCAACCTAGTTGTTGAGCAGTC
Organism: Hollardia meadi; assembly: GCA_037974645.1. Classification (NCBI taxonomy): domain Eukaryota; kingdom Metazoa; phylum Chordata; class Actinopteri; order Tetraodontiformes; family Triacanthodidae; genus Hollardia; species Hollardia meadi. The sequence continues at coordinate 10,064 of JBBPCS010028158.1, forward strand.
GAATTGCATTATGGGTAATGTAGGTGCCAGGTTTTCACAGGGAAGAATAATATGCGTAATTATCAATAAGAATAATTATGGTTCTACTGCATCAATTGTGATAATTGTCCATCATGAGTGTGATAAGTTATAGGTGTCAAATGCTAAACCAGTGGAGTACTCCACCGATGGTAAGATGGTGACCAAGATATGAAATGAGAGACATTTTACAGCAGAAAATGTAATTTCTCAGTAACACTGCTGCAAAATTATGTCAAATATCTTCCTAATTTATGTATTGCAATTTCTTGTTACTTATCAGCCAACATATGTGAATACCAATATGTGATGTGGCTAAAATCTGCTGTTAATATGCTAATGTTCCAGCTGTGCTCCAAGTCACTTGCAGTGCACCAATGCATTGTGATTTCATAGTAATTGCTCTAACCTGTATGAAAGGTGTTAGACAAATAAAGATTGATTAACTGATCGAACATCCTTAAATATAGAAGGCTTTGACCAGCATTTGATAAATTATGTTATCTTAACTACACAAATATGCCAATTAAAGATGTGTTCAGACCATTGACTGTATATAAAGATGGACTACATGAGAGCTCCCCAAAAGTGAAGCCAAAACATCTCAATCGCCCCCTGGTGGTGGGCTGCAGTATAGGTCATAAATCCCTCCTCCTCAATAATTTCAGGTAGGACATGGGCCAAACTAAAAACTCACCTCAAGTACACCTCAAATAAATTTTTCCCAAAGATGGTTTCTGTCATTTTAGTTAGTTCTTATTTCATGGACGTATGTTCAAGTGTTCATTTTTCTGATCAGTTTGGTTTTAATGAGTTATTTAATGCTATAAAAACAGGGTGAAACATCATGATTGACTGTTGAGCCCTGCTCACAATTGGGTGGGAACTCGATACTGTGGCTCCGCTGCCCGGTCGCCACTACGCAGACTCTGGCTCCAAATGACATCACCAGCGCAAGATGGCAGCATCCGTATCCCGGATATGTTGGCTTCACTTTTGCACAATGGGAGGAAGTGGAGAAGCATCGTCCATCTTTATTTATGTCAATGGTTCAGACTAAACGCAAAACAAATTTAAGATGTAGTATGACTGCAGACAGTCATTGGTTGGAACAGATGCAAATTCATTCGAACGTGAAGATCCATTCACATGATTTAAAGATGCTTGGCTGTTTGGAGAGAATAAATACTGATTGCAAAACCACTCCAGCAATCATATTCGAGTCAATTTGAGAAAATGACGTGGCGAAAAATTGTATTGAATCTTTACAGGTCTGATACCTCTGAGACAGGGAAAATTTGTATATTGTGCATATTATAAGGTTGTTACAAGGCAACACACTTTAATGTATCCAGATAGAGTACACACGTCCATTAAGTGGTTTTCAAAGTGGGGTCCTGAGACCTCCAGGGGTCCTTGAGGGAGTTCCAGGGGGTGCCCAGCAAAAAGTGTAATCATTTATTTTCACTATTCTAATCACAAGTAGCACAATGACAGAATGTGTGATTATTTTGGTTATAGGTTTCATAGTCTGTCTTTTGAAAAAAGCATCTAAAAGCCAAATTCAAAATTATCAGATGGGGGGACCCCGGGAACAATTTAGGGGTCCTTGACATGAAAAAGTTTGTGAACCACAGCTTTAAATTCATCCCTTAAATGAAAAACTTTGTGTCTTCTGACAACTGTGTGTGTCTTAAGTGTAATGCATTTCCATTTCCATCCTCACAGATACAAAACAGCCAACTACACCTCCACCCGCGGAGGAGATTCCCCCCAAAGAGCAAGACTGGAGCCCAGTTGTGTGCCAGGATGAGCAAGGACCCTCCCAGATTAAAGAGGAGGGGGAGGAGCAGAAGGAGGAACTTTGGATCAACGGGAGCGAGGACCAACCTACAGCAGAGGACAGCGATGACGGGGACGCCTTGACGAAAGAACTCATTAAAACAGTGCAGCAGTTAGAAGACTGTAGAGCAGCGGAGGAGAGCAGAGAGCCAAAGCAAACCCCTGAGGAAGATCCAAAGCAGTCTGAAGACAATATGAGTACCACCTTATACCGCTGCCACATATGCAACTTCATATTCACCAAAAAAACTGTGCTTACATGGCACCTCAAGACGCACGAAAGCAAGTCGCATGACAGCAAGGGAAACTTTGACTGTCACATATGTGGCAAACAAATCCCCTGTCAGAGCAATCTGCAGAACCACATGAGAGTGCACACAGGGGAGAGACCCTACAGCTGTGATTTCTGTGGCAAGTGTTTTAAACTGAAAGGGCACATGACAGAACATATAAGAACCCACACAGGAGAGAAGCCCTTCAGCTGTCACATCTGCAATAAATCTTTCAACAGAGGTTCAACTCTGAGGAAACACGTTTTAGCCAAACATAAAGAGGAGAGGCCGTACAAATGTGAGGATTGCGACGAGTTATTCACTGAAAGGCTGCTGATGAAGAGGCACATGCGAAAAGTTCACGGTGTCAAACTGTCCACGAGTCAAAGTCCTGCCTAGAACTTAAGAACTGATGTCATTAATGATGCATGTTGCATATAGTCCTAAAATCTGCGTAGAAAATAGGGCTAGGTAAGATTTGGTACCAGATAAATACCTGAACAACAACGTAGATTTGAGCATTTTATTTGTACTTCTTTTTTCATATGAAGCCAAACTTTTCAAATGTTAAATGTCTAAAATAAACAACCATACAATAACTTTGCTTAAATAAAATACAGTTTGGAATTGGCAAAATTATTGCCTAAAAGTTCTGGAAAGTAGCTAGTAGGAAAGTTATGTACTGTAGCTGGAGCCAGGAGGTGATTAGATTAGCCAAAGATTTGGAACATGAGACAAGAGCTAGCCTGGTTCTGTTAAGCATTTAAAAATATGCCTACATAATTGGGATGTGTGATGACACCATTATCTGTATCTGTTAAAGTATCAGTGGACTCCATTCTATGCCCGGCACAGCACAAGTGTCATGCCCAGCACCCACGTTGTGCAAGTAGCAAATATACTTGTGCCCATCTGTGCATCCATGGGCGTGTTCGTCATAAAATGAGAAGTGGTCAGAAGCATTGTTGGCACATTGCTATCAGGCAGGAGAAAACAACGCCATTAACTAACAAAAACCTGGTCGAAGGTCAATGGCGCAGTGTTTTTCCTGCTATTTAAAGGGCGCATTATTCAGATAGTAAGATGTGTCTACAAAGGCGGCTTCACAATGCACATACACTCTGCTTGTTTAACAATGATTGAGAGGCTTAGAGAGGCTGCTTTCAGTCATTTGAAGCGTTTCCATACGCGCTGCAGTAATGTCACTGCAGCAAATATCTTTAGACACTTAAGCAGCAAAACTAAATTATAAACTTGGCAGGACAGAGGAAACTCTCCAAAGGAAACAGAATGAAACTTTAAGCTTTAATCCAAACAAGTTTACTGAACCTGGACTGTGTGTGTGACCTTTTGGAAGTGTAGAAGAACACAGAAAAGTAATTAACATGAGGTCCTGACCGGTCCTGTCAGCATGTCGGGAGATTTAAATAATCAATGAATGCTGCTGATATGCACACGAGTAATATGGGTTGATCAGAAGTTGCTATAGAGTAGTTAAAGAGTAAAATAACTATATAAAGAATACGTTTTCTTCTTGCAACATTTCTGCTGTTTTGTCAAGATATAAAATGATATGATAGTTGGCTTTGGAGGTGCTCATAAGTATTATTGAACTGCTTCCACCCCTGCTTCCATTCTTTATGCCAAGTTAGGCTAACACTTCCCTGGCTCTAGCTCCACACCTAACACACTAAAGCACTTTTCCAAAATGTCAAACTATTCCTTTAAATCAGGTACTATCTGATTGAGGAATAAGTCACCAAGATAATGAATCTGAAGAGAACTACAAGCTTTGGATACTGAGTGCTACATAGTTTAGTCGGTACCAAAAATATGTTGAGGGTCATTAAGCCATACCAGCCCTTGTAGAGACTCAGTAAAATGCAGTAAAATGCATAAAAATAGACAGTGGAGTACTGTCTGTACAAAGGCACAGGTCATGTGACTCAATGCTACAGAGTACTTTTGGAGCAGCTGCATGCTAGAAGATTTTTAATACTGCCTCTCTGAAATTGTGGACCACTTACTGAACTCCAGATGTGCTGGATATTTAGGTTCTATAACAACCATTCCCTCTCTGTTTATATACCTGTGGAGAACATTAATATGAACCACCAGAATTTTACTCTGCAGCGTAAAAACGACTTGTTAAAAGATTAAACAGATATCTATGTTCATTCAGTTACTGTCAATTCTTTATCCGCTACTTTAAAAATGGAAGAAGTGTGCACCATAACATAACTGTGATACACATTGTTAACGGATGATACCTATGTTGCACACTTTGTTATATAAATATATATTGTACATATCAGCTGTATTTTTTTCTTTTGCCAGTTCCGTCATATTATTAATCTGTTGTAAACCAGCTATGTGAACATGAAAATATAAAGCTTGAAAAAACACATTCAGGTGTGAAAATGTATGGCAAATAAATATAAATACATCGCTCATATTTTGTTATTTTGCATCACATTTGTGTAATGTAGCAGTGCAGGAGTACATTACATTTAGACTTTAGAAAAGGTTCAGACTTTCTGAAGTGTATCACCTGTACATATTTTCTCTAAGAAACAAGAAAAACAAAACTATAGCTACAGCAAATAGGAGTATGTCGGAGCCTGTGCCATCATAAGTACATCAACAGTGTTTGTGTAATGACTCTCACTGCCAGAAGGGGGAGACAAAAGTTGCACCCTGCAGCTTTTACATAAACAGACCACCAAAAGGTTGTGACTTTAACAGAGAGATGAAGCCAATGATATTACATATTCCATATCTTAGAAGGGCTTTGGTGTGCAAAGGAAAGGAACCTTTGACAGCAGTGATATAACTGACTCCAGATTAACAGTTGGTTGGAAACAAAGCCTCCATCTATGGGATCTTGTTTAGTGGAAATAGCACACTCTTCTCTCTTAAAGCCACAGCTTCTTCATTTCAAACCTGGGTAGAAATGCTCTCACAGTTTTAATTAAAGTGCACCCTGGCAACTGTATGTTCTATCATGCTGGTAATGAAGCTTGTAGAAACAGGGTTTTTTTGCATTAGCCACACAACAGTGTAGAAATCTACCATCTTATTCCTAAAATTGTGGCAATCAAAATGCAAAAAGGATGTCACATCATTCTCACAGAAGAGTGAACCATCATGTGCAAAGAAAAGCTTTCATAATCAAGGCAGAACAGCCAATAAAGGCCATGTAAAAGCCCAGTTTTAGCTCTTTTACTCTTTGGACTAACTAAAAAGAACATTACTGATTCCTGGAGTACCTAAACGCATTACAGATACAGATTACCTTTTTTGTACCCATCATCAATTATTAGTTTCAACTTGAAAAATCTGTTGGAATTGAGTGAAGAAATACTTAAAGTGTGTCCCCAGCTTCAGTTGACTTACTGCCTTCCCGTCGTTGCCGAACAACACCAGGCCTGTCTTGGTGACCATGCCGGGTCGGCTGGCTTCGGTAATCTCCAGGGGCTGACCGTTAGCTGCGGCACCGCTATCCACCAGACTGGAGCCGTAGAAAGTCACTTTCTACAGAAAGAGAGACACAAAACAGCATTTTGGCAAAGGCAACCTCTCGTAAAACTCAACGGTTGTTACTGTCATTGGAAATTCTTGTGTGCTGTTGGCTTCTGATTTTACAGGCTCAGTTGGAACATCTGTCCTGTCGATAAGAGCAAACCATTTTTATACATCCAGTGGCAACCAGTTCATTTCAACGTCATCCAAGTGACATGACACACCACCTTCATGGGAATATGAATCAAAACGGTTTGTTCATGAAGGATATTAAGCTTTTTATGTTTTTAAGGTTTACTTCTTAACCATCTACTCTTAAGATATCAACAGAAAATATGGATTCTGATAAAAGTGAGCATTCCAAAGTATAGTCCAGTAGTGGGACAAAGAAAGTATGCAGATGAATGATTTGCTGCTCTCTGTTACCTGTCCATCAACCTCTGCCCAGGCACCGGGCACTTTGTCGTTTCCTCGGATCCAGTTGTGTAGAGCCTCGGCAGACTGGTTCCAATTAATCTGCAAACAGAGGAATCTGTTATGTCATTATGTCTTCAGATGCAATATATACAAAAATGTACAGCACTGAAATATGTGGACACTATTAAAGTTCCTTTAAGTTCACATATTCACATTGAAACTTAAGCTGTCTTAAGGTTCAAATAGGTTGAATAGGTAATAGGTTCAAAAGGTGAAGACAAAGGTTCAATAGGTTCCCTTTGAAAATGCCCAACATCAAATCAAGAATTCAATGCTGCACATTCAGTGGCATTTAAATTTCAACATTCAGCAGGGTGTTATGGTTAAGTTTCCCAATTCAGTTGCTGGTTCAAATCTTTGTGGCCTTTTTTTGACCAAATGACCAAATTCACACAAAATGTTCTCAGTTAAACATTATTTATAGAAAGCTAATATTTGGCAGCCATACTGGCAATGATTGCCATGAGCTTTGAAAAATAGACATTGAGCACAACTATAACCAACAGTGACTTAACATCTTGTTATAATTAGGTCATGGATTAATAAGCATATGTCATTATAAAATGTTTTATATCAGCATAAACCTGTCGAGTTTAATTGCTACAAATGGTTTTAATACCCAGATCTGATTGTTTACCTCGGGTAAAGGCAACAACAAGACGTCCTCCCTAAAGGTCCCCAGTTTTTTACCGTCAGGATATCTCTGCTCTGGAACTCTTAAATTAATATGGGATTACAGATTCAGTGACTTTTTTCAAATCCCATTTTACAATTTACCTCGAGGGCTACCACTAACGATTCTTTTCATCATTAAATAATCTGCCCATTATTTCCTGGATTTTCAAAGCCCAATGCAATGTCCAAAACAGTCTATAAACACAATCAGATTACTGTCATACATGACAAAGAAAAGCATCAAATCCTCACATTTGAAAAGCTGAAACCAGCAAATATTCGGCATTTGTGCTTGGAAAATTTGTAAAATGGCTATTATCAATATTTGCAGATTAATGTTCTGTCGATTGACTGGTCTATTAATCCACTAATCTCTGAAGTTTACATTTCTCTAATGGGGTCACGATGGTGTCCATGTAACTGAACATCCTTGGTTCGAACCTGGCCGGGGACCTTTATTACAGCATGTTATTGTGAAAGGTGCCATCTTCTATCTCTATTACAAAATATTATTTAAAAAGAAATCTGAATTGTGTCACCTTTTCCAAACAGTTTAAAGATAGCCTTACAGCAATAAGAAGTCAGAATATAGCCTTCAATATATTTTTAAGCAAAATACTGTTTTCCTACATGAATATGCTGAGGTGTGCATCAGATCATCCAAACAATATGGAGCAATGTATAATCATGACTTTTCTGTCATGTTTAACTCAACATTCTTGAGTTTTTGTCACACCTATAGAAAGGTATTGGACGGTCAAATGTAACCTTGAAGCCTCAGTATCACTTAGAAATCATCCACATAAAACAACGTGTATCTTGATGGATGAGGTCCACAGATCCTTCACAAATTAGACATGACTGACTTTCTTTCTTCACAACTGGATAACAAAGTGCAGAGAACTGATCTGTCTGGATGTTCTTATATATTACCTTAGCATTATCCTTCTTCTGAATGCATTCATATGTGGCGCCCTCCTGTGGCTGGGTGATCCTCGGGGCTTTCCCCTCTGCAATCAGCCTCACTGCGTCTACCTGGAACCAGAACAATGCACTTCAAGTCAGTGACACAAAACATGTGCTAGCTTTACGGACTTTGCCATTACAGTGTTTGGGGCAAAGGGAGGGGGAGCTGACAGCAGGTAACTGAAGGTAGACATGAGGATCCCTAACATGATACACTCATGGCTAATAATAGCTCTAACCTGAATTCACATATTAGTGTTGTTAAAGAAATAGAAAGTGTTCCTTATATTGTTTACTTTCACTTCATCATCAAGCCAATATCATAAATGCATGAATGTCTCATTTAGACCTGGATACGACAGCATCGCTCAGACTTGTTTCCAAAATTGCCCAGTGGCCACTCGCATTTCCCCCATAGACCACCATTGACAGGACACCTTGAAGTGCAACCAAGGTCAATTATGACTCTTTCTATTATGAATTTTTGATCCATGGAGGTTTCATATTTGTAAAACCGTCCTCGAGCAGAGAAAAGCAATTTAAAAATCTTCTGACGTCATCACAATGTAATGGGCCGAGTGGGAACTTGAGGGTGGGGCCGGCGGGAGAAACACTACTGTACATATTCAGTGGGCCGCATAACCAGGAAGTAAACCAGGAAGACAGAAAACTTTTTTGGCGTATGCTCCAGGCGAGCAATTCTCATTGGACTGAATAGGCGCCATCTTTGCATTCGGTATCTAGTTCTTATACATCTATGAGTAGTTTTAGTTCATTATACTCCTAAAAGGACCATTGTTTCATTTAATACGAATCACACAAAATTAATATTGCAGCTGTTCATTTTACAAAACACTCTGTAATGTTTCAGATTTGTGTTTACATTAGCAGTGCCTTGAATTGTGGTCGAGGTGTGTGATCTAGTGAACAAATTGGCTCCTGGCTCCTTTAAATGAATGATGGGAGTCGACTCCTGTCTGGGAGATAATTTCTTTTTTTTATAATAATAACAACAACAACAACAACAACAGGCTACAAGGATAGAAAATAGGATGACAATAAAATATGAATTAAATACGATCCAGAAACATCCCATTAAGACCCAAGCATGGTCATGAGACTGTATTTTGAGGTGGTGTAATAGTTTCTTAATTATTTTTATATTATTTAAGGTTTTTATGCCAAATATGATGTAAAATTATGGTACTATGGGAATTATAAGGTTTAGTATTATTAAATTGAATAATCTAAGTGGCATACAGTATGTGAACACATACCAATCATAGGTCAAAACATTGCTAAATTTGACTGAATTACAAAAGCCAAAGGTGGTACTAAATGAAGATCTATTCCCTTCACTAGTTTAATCAGTCAGGGTGAAGATCAAGTCTGCAATAAAAATAAAAATGTAGCCTAAAATAAAATAATTTTAATGTTTTATTGTCAATGCAGTAAAAGCTCAGATTGATTTGAAAAGTCTGAAGTCTGAAATAATGCAGACTTGATGTTCACTGTGATGAATTCCACAACATGAGGGAGTTTTGAGAGTTTGCTCTTTCTGATGCTTCCTGGTCACACTGCAGATCTCAACTTTTTTGAATACTTTATTTTGAAGTTTTCAATTATGCAAGAACAATACAACTTATTCCCACTAAAAACTCAATAAAATACACAGTTAACAAAAAAACTATGAGGTAAAAGAATAACAACAGTAACTAAATAAATAAAATAAAATAAATAATGGTGATAAAAAAAAATTAAAAATATATTAAGTAATACATTTTTTTTTAAGGAAAAAAACAAATACACATTTATTACATTGTGACACACTTGTCACTAAGATATCTCAACCTGGACGTTAGTATTGGTTGCAGATCTCAACTTAACAGATATTGTTCGCCGGAAACTCTGGTCTGTTTAGGCCCTGTTGAGATTTCTTTGCTGTTTTTTGTTCATTCTGGTTGAGAGGAAATGGATCATTCTAGAGCCTAGTTTGAGTGGCTTAAAAAAAAAAAATCACCTTTTAACAAGGCTACCTGCATTATGGCTGTTCTCATATGTTCAAGAGCAAAAGATTTAGCTTGCTTTAGAATAACCTGGTGCCTGCAGGTTTCCTTTGTTTACTTGTTTATCTTCATTAAAATCCTTTTATACCCAACCCCCTTCCATTTTGTTTATTTCATTTGGGGAAATTTTACAGGGATGTAAAGGGAAGAACAAAGTTTCAGTTTCCTTATTATTGAAGTGGAATTTTTTCCATTACTATTGAAGAGACCTTTTTTTAGACCACTACTAACTTGTGTGACTTTGGGTCTCCCTGTGAATATATATTTTTGTATTATACAGTATGTGGTTGGGAGGTGGTTCTCGGGGGTTCTTCCGGATCAGTTGACGTCTGGCGGCGTCACAAAATGTACATTAAGAGAGGAAAGTGGTAAGAAAATTAGGGTAACGGTGCCTCTACATCAGCTTCTTTCTGTCGCTGAATGCAGACTCCACTCTACATCTATATTGTTTGGTGGTCAATCCTACATTTTCCAAATGCTCAACTTAAACAATGCACCTCTTTTTATACAGACTGAGCACTTGATATATACTAAACCACAGTATGTGCCAGATGACCCGCTTTAACCTCTGCGGCAAAAGAAAAGCAGGTTAAAGTTTAACTATGGAAGGTGAGAGCAAAGTCTCCTCTTTCCCATGAGAGCTTATCCACTAATGAAAATGTGTATTTTGTGGTTCGATCACACAACTTTTCCACTTTATGTCAGCATCAAGCTTGGCCTTCACCACCTCAACGCACACCTAGAATATCTGCACTTACTGTGCCTTTGACTCCCTCTGGGAAGAGAAATCTCTTGTAGATTGTGTTAACGTTGTCATTGGGTTCAACATCACACTCCCTCTGCAGCAGGATTGGTCCGGTGTCCAATCCGTCATCGGCCCAGAACACTGTGAACCCGCCCTTTCTGTCACCATGGATCAGGGTCCTGTGTGTCAGAGACAGCAGGTAAAAGTCTGGACTTGTGTTGATGTCCTTATAGTCTCATTTTAACTCCCTTGTCTGGTTTTATTTCTTTTTGTCAAGCACCTTGTAACGTTATCACTCACCAATTGATAGCAGAGGCTCCCCTGTGGCGAGGCAGCAGGGAGGGGTGGTAGATGATGGAGCCGTGTTTCGGGTGGTCGATGACCTCCATGGGGATGAACTGGGAGCAGAAGGGCAGGACGTTGAGCTCGGCGCCAGTGGCCATGTACTGAGCCACCACCTCCGGGATGGCCTGGCCCTTTACACGCCAGCGGGGGAACTTGAAGACGGCAACACCATCCTTCTCCGCCTCAGTTGCTGAGGGACAAAAGAATCACAGCAGAAGGGAGCACAGCAAAAAAAAAGTTTGTAAACCACTGATTTAAGGCCAGATGAAAGCTCATCATGTTGTGGTTGGACTTTTGACTGAGCCTTTTATCAACATGCCTCATGTTGTCTTCACTCCCAACATTCTCTACCTACATCAGAAACTTGACCATAGTTCAGCATTTAGAAATTTAAATAAAAAATTTCCATTTTATGTCAAGGAGAATGCTGAAATTTGTAGTTCTCAAACTTACAGCCAATCAAAACATTGCTCATTTATAGCCCTTCCTTACAGTGTTGTAAATCCAAATATAGACATTTTACTGCTGGTTATTGCTCCGATATAAACATGATAGCATACAGGTGATGACACTGCAATTGGATACCAATAGTAATGACTATGCAACTTCTTTTGGGGGGGTTTAGAGTTCCAAAGTGATAAACCCGGTGGTGTGAGGAGTCCAAATTTCATTTGGCACCATCCTACCACCAGTCTGTGCATGATAGGCGTGCCCAAACATGACTTATTTTACTTGGAAACAAAAGGTCAATAAGGATGTAGTGAAACAGCTGAGGCAGTATTTTCATTAATATTTCACTCCAACTGGTCCTGCAGCCATGTACCTATGGGAAAGCTAAAGTTTGGAGGTCCCAGTCCCAGTAAAGTTCTCACCCAGTGGGTCCGCCTTGCCATCCTTGTCCGGGATGGTGAAGACTCCGACAATGGTGTGGCCGTCCTTCCTCAGCTCCTTGTAAACCTCCTGTCCGAACAGACTCTGACCAATCACTGCAATCTTCATCTTCACACCTCACTGTTCTGGAGAGGCAGCAACACACACCAGGACGATCACAAAATGTCTGTAATTACTATGAGCAATCAAAACATGGATTTTCTCAAAAACATTTCATATAGCAAGTTAAGGTTTAAGGGGCTAAGGTTTTTTTAATCACATATTTTTTTCTTTGCAACTATAAAGCAACTGAAACCTGTAAAAATCTCTTCTTCTTTATTATATATATTATATATATATTCTTCATTCTCCAAAAGAGGCCTCTGCTCCTGTATGCTGTGTGTGTGTGTGTGTGTGTGCGTGCGTGTGTGTGTGTGTGCGTGTGTGCAGGCATTTCACGAAAAAGCTCCGTGCTGCCTGTTTAGGGTTTTGAAAAGACTGAGAGGTCACAAGTCACTCACTCAAACTTTACGCAAACATGCCTTGACTGTATGGTTTGGTCCAAAAAGCAAACTCTGTGGTGGATTCAGCATGGTATAACTTTAGCATCAAACAGTTTGAAAACTGTGCACAGATATGTTACACAGGCCGAATATACGTATGTGTACATGTAGACTATTATTCCAAATCTATCATGTAAAATGTGGTTGCAGATGCTTTATTAAAGAATGTATTGTCCTGCATGGTAGTATTTTGAATAGATTGAAACATGTTTGGAATTTATTGTTAAGTAAATATGTTAGTCATTGTTCAGTTTGTCTGTAATGTTTTATATAACTTCATATAAATACACTGGACAAGCAGTACACAGTGATAGAGCTGTATACATTAGAACTCTTCGGTGATAGTGACTGTGACAGTTTATCGACCCCGAGTAGAAAGGGAGCGGGGCCTTCTGTCCTGCCCACCAATCAAATCCCTCAGTATAGCTCATGCCTCTGGCGTTGGCCAATCAAAAGAACGGATGAGGTGAGGGGATTTAACCGTCCAGTGAAGTGACGTCTTTGAGAATAGTTTCAAGTTTAAGCCTTTACGCATTCATAACAAAAAACAATATGGCCGCAGCGCGTTGAGAAGTCAAGCAGCTTTAAGTTGGACCTGAAATGTTACAATCCCCAAACACCAACAGTCTCCTACTGCAACTACAAACAATTTGTCAGTGAGTGGTGTGTGTGTGTGTGTGTGTGTGTGTGTGTGTGTGTGTGTGTGTGTGTGTGTGTGTGTGTGTGTGTGTGTGT
>JBBPCS010028169.1:0-23158 GCA_037974645.1 Hollardia meadi
GAACAAAAAGAGGTTGTGCGATTCTTTCAAAATAAAAGTCTCGCTGGTTTTTCCAAAATCGCCTACCCTGCCTTTAAGTCACCGCACGCATTCTCAGCCATACACCAGTTCAGCACTTGAATGGATCACAGAAATTTTCGTTTGATGACAACATTTCAGCCTTTTGATTCTTTTTTTTTCCTTAGAATATAAATTGGCCAATGTCACCACATCTTTTATCATTACAGTATAATAACTGTACTAAACTAAACCGGAGCCTAATGATCTTGAGCAGGGATTGTATGTTAAAAGTTAATTTAGGGTAACAAACAATGATATTCTTGGTGAAACAATCCATGAACTACACACCTTTAATCCAGTGATGTGTATATGTGATGTACAATTAGAGATAATGTGCAAGTATTGTTTGGAGTAAAGATGGGGCAAAATGAGTAAATTGCTGCAGTGGAAACACCGTACATATTGATGTAAAGAACATGGCTGAAGAAAATGCATCCTAAATCATCCATCTGCTTCAATGCTTCAAAATGTTGCCCGTCTGTGATCGCCTGCACTGGAGAATAAAGAATGTGTTTTACCAAGTGTTCAATATTACATAAATAAATGATGAAATAAATAACCATGCAAATATATGCAGACAGAATATGTAGTAGAACCATGAAATCGTGAAATAATCCAGTAAACTTTTGGCTATGGTTCACAACTTAGAGTCTGAAACAACCTTTTGGATGGACATGACATTTTGTACAGACATTCATGGTGCCAGAAGGATGATTTCATGATCCTTTGACTTCTCCTTAAGCACCACCAACAACCCCTAAGATCCAGTGAAATATCTCAACATCTATTTTGTAATTTTCTCAAGATATTTGTGCTTTTCACTTCAGTGATCCCTTAATATTTCATCTAGTGCCATCATCGGGTCAAAAATGTTACTGCCCCATTAGGATTCACCTGCAAAACCAGTTATGTTTCCATCACCCTTAGCTGCGCTTTGTGTTCAGTGTTAAATTATCAAATGTTAGCATGCTAACATGATGAGCATGATAAACGGTATACCTGCCAAGCATCAGCATGTTGGCACTGTTGTTGTGAGCACGTTGACTTTGTTTACTGCTGTGCAGCATCACTGAGCTGTAAGCATGGCTGTAGACTCTTGTCTTGTTAACTCATGTCAGTTTTAATTGGCTGTCTGCTCATTCAGACAAAAAAATGTGGCTGTGGGAAAAAAAAAAAAAAAGACTTCGGAACGAAGACATTTTGAAAAAAAACAAAACGATTGGAATGAAGTAAAAAAAAATTAGTTCAAAATAATAGTTCATAATTAGCTGAGTTTTACATATTTATTAAGTTAGATTATTTTATTTTTTAAAACATTTTTTTAATTTATATAATAATTTCATGTTATTTATTTATTCATTTAGTATTGAACACATTTTGTCTCCGTAAAATCAGGTCTCAAAGGTCTCTTCTGCTGCAGCAGTGTGAAGCTAACACATAATGTTGGACCAGTTAATTCCTGCCTTCATCCACCAGCCCTCCTTCACAAACACTGGATACAGAGTCTGTACATCTTTGATGCTGAGCTGTTAACAAAAAGACTTTCTCACCACTGTGTGAATTATACTCAGAGAAGTGGGTAACTCTTCACACTGCAGGTTGCTTCTGTAATGACTGTGTAACTATACACTGACAAAGTGTAAACTATGGTACATTATGAATTGTAAACAAAATATTTGTAATACAAGAGAAAAAAGGGGGGGTTTTTACAGTTGCTACACTCATGGAAATTTCAGTTGGGCAGCTGGAACAATTGTATTCAGTTTTCTATATTTATTTACATAATGAATAATAATTATGGAGTGATACAGTGCTGTGAAAAGGATTGTGTTAATGGTAAATTTATATTCTAAAGATTAAATGCAGAAAAATCGAATTGAGTGGATTACAGATTATTTTTGTGAGGGTTGCTTGTTTTTCTTTTTGTCTGTCTGCTAACTGATGAATGTGTTCTCAATAAAACCTTAATTGCTGAATTGTTGTATTGACGGTTTAATTTACGGATGGATGGATGAATACTTCCACGAGTCCAAACAAAATAAAAGTTCATCAATGCACACATTCTTCAAGGATTTCACAGAATCACAGTGGGTACCAAATGTTCAGATTTTTAACATGAAAATCGAAGCAATGGCAGTCTCGGTTCCTAAAGCTGTGAAAGCACCAGTAAAAACCACTGCAACAGTCATGTTGGTCATTTCAAAGAAAGCACGAATTAAAGCTGCATGCAATCAGGAAGCATCATTAACTAGAAAGGAGACGTACAGATGTACTTGCCCATTAGATCCACAGACACCGGGATGCTGAGTTCTCTCAACGATTGCCTTTGTGACGTAAAAAAAAAGGTTGTCAAAAAACTTTCTTCAGCTAAACCCAGACAAAACAGAGATCCTCGTCATCCCAGCACGGCAAAACAAATTGTTTTTCGATCTCGGTGTCTGGTTTGACAGTAATTTATGTTTTGAGCTTCTCGCCACTAAGCTTGTGCATTCATGTTTTTACCACCTTAGAAATGTCCCCAAAATAAGATTGAACGATTGAAATGTGTTAATGTGATGTCGGCCTATAAATCCCAGAAGTGTCTGGGACCTCCCTGTGGAAGACCACCTCTCATTCGCTACAGCCAAGTAAGCCTTTTTACTACCTTCGTATACGGGCTGAACTGACTTTCATGCATTGATGAACTTTTTCTTCAATGGCAGAAACGTGTCATCATCTGTCTTCATCACCATGAAGTCTTGTCCTGTGGGTTCTCCTCGGTATCATCCTCTCTGCCAGGGCTGCATCACGTGCGTAAACTACACTTCCTCAGTTCAGCAGATTTTTTTTCTTGCAGAGATGCACTTCTCCACACGCAGCTCCAGTTACAGTATACAGTAGTCAATGTTGTTATAGCTTAGTGATATAGATCAAATGTCTGTGTGCACTGTGAAAGATGTTGTTTGTAGTGATGAACACACATAATTGGCAACCAACTCTGCAGTGGGGCTGTCGCTTTTTATTTGAAATTTGAGTTTTCGTTCGAACGTGGGAAAAAATACTGTAGTGACTAATTGAAGTAGTTTGTCTGGTGGTCCAAAACAGGGCACAGGGCAAAATTACCAAAGATAAGGCTGTGTGCGGACTTTGAAAAAGCAGGTACAACCTCATCTGACTGCCTATGGGAATCTACTGTACTGTATAAAGACCATACGGAAGGCTAAGACACCCTCTCCTGATGGTCACTGTGGTTATGTGTAATTTTTTGCCTTTTTTTTTTGAAGCCTCTTTTAGCTTATTGTTTTGGTTTTCTGGCCTGCGAAGTGAGCTCTGATCAACCTTGTTTTCAGATGCATTACCTGGCTGCTTTCGGATAAATAGATTTGATAAACCCTCTGTGTGCTACCTGTCCAGTGTACGACACACAAAGTCTAGCTACTAGCTTGACAGTCGAGCAGCTAGCAGTAACGGAAAAAGACAAGATTTGATGTTAACCAAACGGCGCTAAAAGGACGGTGTAGAGACATACGTTACAGGTCTGAAACACCCGATTCGGTTTAATGGGTCGGACCTCTGAACTTTTCCAAAACACTTCACAGTACAAATCTGAATTGAATGCCATCACATTAATGCAAAGGCTACAGACATGCATGTCTTGTTCATCTGTCTTAAGAGCAGAGAAGCAAATTATTTCTTGCACGGAGCTTCTTTGCACATTTTAGAACGCCTCTCTTTTTCTCCCCGTGTCGTCCCTTTCTCCACCAGTCGAACTGTGCCATGCTGGTCTCTGTCTACAGCGCTCAGGACTACGGTTTCCTCCAGCAGCTCACCAACAATAACCAAAATCAAGATGCTTGGTTGGGCGCTTTCTACCAACGGGTACAATCATGATGTAATGTTAGTAGCCGTGGAGGCCATCTGCAGCAGCACAAAGAAATAAAGGCATTGGAGACAATCAAGAGAAAGAAATATGAAATTGTTCAAAGAATTTCTGGAATATTATGAGTGTACATTGTTATGCCTGTCTGTCTTTGTGTGGGCACTTTTATGAGCACACTACGTACAGAAAAATACATGACAGATGATTTATTTGAGATTTACTTTATGCTTTAACGCACACTATGTAAATTCTGCTGCTAGGAGTCTCTGAATCAAAAACAATAAAAACAATAAATTTAAAAAAAAAGTAGCTTGATGACGTGCAGCAGCGCGGACTCATGGGAGGTGTTGTCGTCATTGCTAGAGAAGCACCGTTACTGATGAACAATCGGACGTGACGAGGTTCACAGACGAGGTGATGTTTTAAAATGTGATTCATGTTCTTCCCTCCTCTCTCTTTTGACTCGCTCCCGGAAGTTTTAGCGACACGCCACCAAATGAAACACACCGTTGCCTTGGATGAGATGATTTCTCTGGGTTTCAACATTTGGGATAATGTAAGTACACAACTCAGCAAAACCTATAACAAACGTCTAGTTGGTGTTTTTTTTTGTTTTTTTGACATTTTAATGCAGAAAATGCTACATATTATATCTTGAAAGATTGTTCTTGCAGAGATAATTGCTCCAGTGAGCACTGCATGAAATGGAATCATTTTGTGAGCACCGAACCTCCCATGGTGATGAAACACCGTGAAAGTCATGGAGCTTTACATCAGGGCCAGTAGCTTCAGACCCCGAATCACACGCATATTTGATGTATGTGTAGCTTTTGACCTGGTCAGCCGTGCTATTTTAATTCATTTGCCAAGAGCTTTTTTTTTTCTTCTTCTTTTTAAAAAAAAAAAAAAGTATTGTTGCATCCATTCAGCACTCCCTCTGCATTTCTATCCACAACAGAATCAGTCAAAAAGAAACAGTCCAATGTCAAACCCCCCGCATTGAAATTCACAGCATACAGCTCACTGTGTGGGGATTATGGGTATTTGCTAACATACACACACACACACAAAGAGGAGCTTAATGCCAGAAAGTAGAGGTTGCAGTCTTCCATGTTGATGTACTTTTTTTTATTAGTTTTTGGCTCACCTTTAAGAGCTCAGTGTTGTGACTACTGATAGAGTGTTAGCCCAACAAATATATATTTTATACAGACAATGTTGACATTTTTAGTGTTTTTGCTCCAGAGGTTCTCGCTTTTTATGTAACAGTCCTTCAGGTGTGCTCATTTTCACATGTTTCTCTTTGATTTTTATTCCGTCATACTTGTCATTGTTATTTGAAGCTAGTCCGTGCTTTTTCCTCCAACGTCCGTATGTCAATATTTTTTTTTCTTTGCATGACATAAAAACGTGAGAGGCTCGTAGTTAAGTCGCAATGTAAAACGAGATGCATTCAGAATGAGTCCCTTTGTTACTATTCGTGTTACATGACTTTTTTTTTTTTTTTTACAATTATTATGCACAAGGCATTCATCTCCGCCACAGATCAGAGAAATACAAATTCAATCATTTATATAATAATGTATTGTGCATATCATTCGCTGTTGTAATATTTACATGACCAAGCAGGACAGTGAGACATTTCTCGTTGTTTTCGATCTTTTTTTTTTCTCGATCTGGATTTGATCATTTAAACAAACCTCGATTTTTCAGTTCTTCAAATCTCTCTTAAATTTATGTGGAGCGGGCTTAATTAGCCGGATAATGATCGTGGTAAAGAAATCTTCACTGGGGCCCGATGGGATTGGACCCCTATCCACATGATTCATAAAAGCAAATAATTCAAAGAGTCCTCTGAGTTCAACATGAAGCTTTATTGTAGCGTGAAAAAGCCCAATAAACCAAAGAGTTGGTCCCAGGGAGTGACTGAATGAGAAACAGAAAGCACTTCCATTTATACCATTCCTCAACTCCTGTGGAGCTCAAGCAAAGGTATACGCTCCCATCACTCCCAACCTAGGTCGCCATGACACCATTGTTTTTTTGACTTCTGTTCTGTTTTCCGGGCAATTTCCCCAACTTAATGGTGTCTACATTCCTGCACGACTTGGCCTCATCTTTACTGACACACCCATAGCACTCTTAGTTTCTCTCAGTCTTTTAACACCATTATATTACGAACTTGCTCAGTCTATTCATAAAAAGTAACGATTAAACCTGCTAAAAGTGACAATAAAATTGATCATTCTGGATTGCTTGTATAAGGAGTAAGACTAAACAGGTAAAAAAAAAAAAAAAATCTCCCACAATGACCAAAAGACTTAAAGAATCCAAAACATGATGTTGTTTTTGAATTACAAGTTAGCCTGATGAAGGGCTGGCTAAGATCACATTAGCTTGGAAAAGAAGGACTCTGCACCTCGGATTTAAAATGAATCGATGACTAATGAAGTTAATATTTTAGTTTAAAACATAAAAAAAAGAGAATATTATCAACAGAAGGTGAAGAAACAGAGACGTCAATGTATTGTGTTGCAGCGATATATATACTGGAGTTAGCGTGCTAACCAGCTAGCCCCGGCCCGTCCTGTCTCATAATACAACTTTGTACCTCCAGAGGCGACAAAACAAAATGTCAAGAAAGGAAATATTCTCACACCTATTTTTCTTGCTCACAGCGAAATACAACCGTACACCTTCCGAATTCAGCTTTCTCTCTTTTACCAAACTTCCACAAGCTTAATTGCCTTGTTAACTTATTGTAAAACACTCAATTCCAACGAGACATAAAATGAAATAAAACTCACCGAAACCGTCTTCGTTCGTCTTTCCACAATCACCTCCGGTTTCAACATGATCTCATGGGATGCCGTGTGAATAGCAAGCCACTGTTAAGGACATTTCGCATGTCATTTAACGCTGTACATCAGTTTTACACATACTGGAAACTACGAAGTCAGGTGCTTTTTGTCATGTGACCTTTGTCGTTTTAGTCACATGACCTAGGGTTGCTGTTTAAATGATACGTTAAGCAACAAAAAGGGGCTTCAAGCCTGTCAACCTCTGTCCCCCAGGCTTACTGTGCTGGTCTCGAGGCCAGCCCTGAGAAATATTCCCTCCTCTATTAGCAAACCACTGTTTATGGATTCTCTCCAACCTGGCTGGGTGGATTCTACCTTGGCGTGAGATGACTAAACGACACGTTTAATTGTCAGAGTCCCTCCTCAGCAGTGAAACCCGTTCTTTCCAGAACAGCCGTGTCACAACATATTGTCATTTTATGCTTCATGTTGGTATTAGTATTGAGTTAAAAAAAAAAAAAATACTGTAGCATAGCTGTAACATTGTACCGCTAGCTAAAATATGCCTCCAACCCCTAAAGTTCACTAATTTTAAAATAACATGTTTTTCGGCGCTCTGAGTTTCCACTGGTTGCTTGGCAACCTCACAGTGAAGACTGAGTCCAAGGCGTCATTACAGAAAAGTCTGAAATCTTATCATATCCTCAGTTTAGGTAGACATTTAGGGTTTTTGGTGCTACAGAAACATGTTTCCTAGCTGCATTAGGGGGGAAAAATCCTTACATTTATTTTAAGGATTAGGAAAAAAATTAAAATCTTATTTTAAGGGAGAAATTTAGCTATTACAGAACCGTCCGACCTTACAAATTTACAAATAAAACGATAAGTAAGTTCCATGGGATTAGGATTGTATTCTCTCAGGAAATACTCAGAACATGTAACTCCCCCCAAAAAGGACAACTTTAACGTTTACACCTCTGGTAATGAAGTAAACAATTGAGATACAATGCCCAATTATTCCTAATGGAAATGATTTGATCTAAACCCATTATGTGGTATGCCCCATCAAAAGATAATGTTTCTCACTCCGGGACCAGTGGGCGTGGCTCGATGGTTCCTGGTTTTATCTTTACTCGGATGTCTCCAGACAGCACCTATGCCTTTCAACATACAGCGCAGGTAAGAAAACACTCTTTACAGGGTTGTTGTCATTTAAAAAAAACAACAAACAATTTCAATTTAATCCAAACAAAGCATAAGAACAAAGCACAACACCAGGTGCTCTCAGTTTCCACAGATACTCCGGTTGTTCCACCATCAGGATAGCTACTGGGGAAAACAAATCCCGTCCCTGTTTTGGTTCCACAATGGCAAATGCGCTTCCTTTGTACAGTAAATTGAACCCTAATTTTTCCTGGGAAAATGCAGCCCGATGGCAGCATGAATAGCATAGAAAAATAAATATAAACGTGGATGGTGTCATTTTTCTATGGTCATTACACTGTGCAGTCAATATTTATTTTACAATGGTAAGTTTACCAAAATTTCTAAAGTACACTTTAAACTGACATTATGGCTTCAGCCATGTCTGCATAATGTTTGCAAAAACCATTACACTTAAATGGTTTTCTGCATAAAACATGACAAGTTTCGCAACCCTTTCTCTTTTTCTGTCTTTACAGATGGTTGGAGCAATTATGGTTGTGATCAAAGCTCCTTTGGCTTCGTGTGAAGGGTGCACTTTAAATCTGCAACCCACACGAGACGGAGTGAATATTTCAGTCGAGTGCACATTAGAAAAGTATTTGTCTTGTGCAAATTTTGAAATCAAATTAAAGAGTTATTTACCACCCTCCAGCTGCGGCGTTGTTATTTCTTTCATCGTATCATGTAGGTGGATGTGTCGTTTCTCTACACAACAAACAAAAGATTCTCATAGCCCACTCGTACCCCCAGCCTCCAAATCACAAGAGAGTTATTTTTGCCACCCAGTCACCACCAGCACCACTTTTGCTCTGTAAAGCATTTATGCCGCAGTATCCAGTGTTAATTTTGGCATTTTTAATTTGTTTTTTGTTTTTCATGCATTTTTAAAATTGATGTCTTCTAATCATTTTGAGGCTGCAACTGTCGCCATCTATGTTTTTTTTTTTGACACTTACCATGGTGATGTTCTCAACTGCAAAGTTAGGGGAAAAGCACAGCGTCCATGTCACCAGTAAAACAACAGACTGACTCTCAGTAAATCCAGTTGTCAGTTGCAACAGTCGCTCGTTCTCCTTGAGCCTGTTACATGCATCTCGGGTGATCCAATCACAAGCGGACAGCTCTAAATGCAACGTCACTCAAACCACTCGTCCATGTGGTCTGGGACGTATTTGACCACGTGTCTTTTGGAGTGTGGTGTGACGCTAATGCGCCCTGATGATGTCCTGACAAGCACGTCATCAATACAGGATGTGGTGGTCTGTATGGTGACAGGATGCCAACACCTGAAAAAGCTGAGAAGGAGCACTGATGTACGCGGTTGGAGTACAAGTGAAACAATATGCTCGATCTCCATTTAGGCTGAAGATTCAGTCCAAATAAAACAAGATGACTTTCTTTTAGCTATGTACCTGTATTTTAATTGGCTCTAATCTGCTGTTAGCCACTTAGACATGGCAGTAGTATTACATCACTTGCTAACACACAATATAGTGCGCACAATGTGCCCTGTGTTTAGAGTGCAAAGAGACTTTTCCCACATGTTCTTAAGTCATGAACACAGGAGAGAGAATGGACCATCAGAATATTTTTTCTCACTTGTCTCTCAAAGATTCTGTAGAGGGATCTATCTATCTGTCTGTCTGTCTGTCTGTCTGTCTGTCTGTCCAGTTCCCACAGAGATTTGAGTCACATGGTTTTGATGAAATGGTTTGATTCTTTTTCCATTCTTCTGTTATGAGGTTCTGGAATGGTTTGGTTGACTTGGTGCCGTTTGCACTCTGCATGATTTAACCAGGAAGTAAATAGTGTGTAGTAGTCCCTTCTGACCAGCTGGGGGCACTACGCAGCCGCTGCAGCCACAGCTTGGGGGCAACAACACAGGAGAAAGAATATTGAACATTTGGTCTCAAATAACCACAATGCCCAACATTGAATCTAAACTACCTTTAAAAAGTAGTTTCACTTTGAGGTTAAAGAGGAATCAGTGCAGCTCCCTGTCTCCTGTCTTTTCTCCTCTTCACTTTTCTAATGCAATTATCCCTCCGTTCTTTCCCGACTCTCAGATGTTCCTCTTCCTTCTCTTGTGTCTTCCTTTCTCTGTGTTCCTTTGTTTCCTGAGGCTAGAGGAGTACGTCTGCGTTCCCTCAAGCAGTGAGGACAGGTGGTGTTAGAGACGCCCCCCCACATCACAACATGTCCAAGTGTATCACTTAGTCTGCATGTCCTTTTATTGCAGTATAGTACAGACGGTTTATCTTATTTGCTTATTTTAACTTAATTTGAACAGTTAATGTCTGCATTATATATACACACGTGAGCAATCCCATAGGTTGCTTACCAGTCATTCAATTGTTCTGCTCTGGGGAAAAGTTAATTCAAGTGAATTTTACATTGCACAAAAAATAACACCTTTCATGAGTAATTAAACTAACATAAAATAGTTCATTTAAACCTCTTACACAATATCCTGTATGTGTCGGTAATGAGATTTCCAGTGGATAAGCAGCTAAAACTGATTCTGAAAAGAAACTTTCGGATAGCATGAAAGCCATCAATTCATTTACACAACAAAAGAGTTTTTGTTCATGACTACAATCCCCAAAACACCAAGCCTGGCATTGCCAGAGCAATTCACAAATGGAAATGAGTCTTGAACCTCTCAGTTCATGTTCGACAGATCAAAATGCCCGTGGAGGCAATAGGATACTGAGAGAGCAATGAAACGTGTGATGTAGTGCTGAGCTACAGAAGAATATGCACCGCTCAAAGCACAGATGAAATGTAATCTTGTTACTGAATTAGGAAGCTAGTTGTTACTAACGTTAAAGGGCAGCGTGAACGGCTTTGTTCATAACAACTTGTGGTTTTATTGGCCAAAAAGACCTGGCAACCTCAATGTCTTGATGCCAAGCTAAGCTAACCGGCATTTGGCTGTAGCTTTATAGCATACGGGAGATGCATTGATATCTCTTGACAAGAGTTTCCAAAAATGTTGAACTTTGACGCTTGTTTGTTTTTTTTTCCAATTATGTGTCAACTTGCAAGCTAATAGCCTCCTGTGGCTAATCAAAAATCATGTCATCCAGCTAATTTAGCGAAATGGATCAGGAACATTACATTTACTGTTTTTCACCAACTGCAAAGTTACTAACTAACTAACTAACAAGCTAGCTAGCTAGAAAAAAAATGAACCACATTAACCAGGTCTTAAGGTGGACTGCCACTGGATCAGATGACATGGTGCAATTCGCTCATCTCCGCCCCCCTTAATATCCACGTAACTGCAGCACCTGAGCCTCACAGTCTATTCTTAAACACAGCAACATCTATTTTCATCTGTGGCCTTAATCTCAGGCTTTATGTCAGGCTGTGTTGACAAAGAAATGTGCCTCAAATAGCACATTAGCATGCAAGCTTAGTGTACACAGTCTTAAAGTTAGCTGTGTGTCCCTGAGGTCAGCTCTCAGTGGAGCTGTGTCTGAGCGAGGACCAGAGTTAATGCAAATTTATGCCATTTATTTTCATTGGAAACCTAACTGTCCAGATTCTAAAAAAAAAAAATAATCCAAAAAAAAAATCACATTTTAATGAGGATGAATTGCTACATTTCATATATTAATATTATTGCATTAATGACCGGAGCACATGTTTACATTCCATTTAGTGGAATGAGAAATTATGAAAGAGAGGAACTGGAATATGTTATGAACCTTCAGTTAAACATGTGAAACAGCAAAATTTAAGCCGCGTGGAGGGGGATGGTGGGTGTCCAGCTAATGGTTAATTAGCTGGTTAATTTTACAGTGTAATCAATCACTAATAGTTCCGATGAAGTTCCTGTTTTACACTTTTCCATGGAGCTTTGCCAGCGAAGGGAGGCGTGGATGAAATATTGAAACTAGAGACGAGTTCTGAGGTATTCCTATCATGGCGCAGCCTCAGTTCCTAGACTGTGTGCTGTTCTTTTGCAGAAAACTGCATCAGTTTTCTGGCCTCCGATCCTGCTTTGGCAGGAATTATTTACTGTAACAACTGCTACACCACCCTTATTCCTGTGAAGCTATGACTGCATGTTATCGTATGGAGCTCACTTCCTGTGAAAGGGCTGCCTTTCTCTTCTTCTTATCCTCTAATTGAATTTCAGTGGTTACGAGACAGTTTGTTCAACCTCACCAAATAATACTACCAATTCATATTGTCATGGCCAACTTATTGGAGTAGAACGACCAGTACTCAAATCTTTAAACTATTCAGGAGTCATTTTGGAGTGTAGTTTCAATTTTAGCAAAAGAAACAGAAAGAAAGAAACGGCAGGCATGCCTTTATTTCCCCCTCTTCTACAAATATTTGTATTTATTTATGAGTCTTTGCTGATAAACTGGTTTATTTGTATTTTACCTTGATTAATTATTATTACTTGGATCATTCATATTCGTAGAGATAGAGAGGTTAGTAGGGTGGGTTGGGGGCAGAACGTGTCTTCAAAGGTTTGTTCTGAGAATCATTTTCATTTCTGTTGGAATTGGCCTGTTGATATACTGTTTAAATTTAATTTACCAATCCTGAGAGAATGAAACACCCTGTGCATCCTCACCTGTCCACTGCTACCCAATACTACATATGAACCTGTTTTTAAATAATGACAACTGCATGAGGGGCTTTACACGGAACTGGCACCAGATTAGAACTGAACTCTTGACTCCTTGTTGTGTTTTCGAAGCCTCTCGGGTTGAGTAGACCGACTGCTGTGTTGTATTAAGCTGTGATGCATGCAGAGTTTGTTGTGGCTCAGCATCAGCATCCTCTTAGATTAATAAAGTTCCGCTGGCTTTGTTTGGGAGTCACAACACAGGAAAGCACAATCTGCTAAAAGTCACTCTTTCTGCAACAGAAATCCATCCAAGCTATCGAACTTTGTGACCCGTCAAAATAAAGGTACCATTTGGTAAAAGCTATAAAAAGAAACCAGGCAGACAAGTGTGACGAAACATTTGCAGGGGAAATATAGCTGAAATCCCTGATCAAATCACTGGATCAATGAGTCACAGAGTATGCTGTAACACCATCATTCACATCATTTTCATTATTGCATAAATCGGTGAGTCAGTATGTTTCTCCACTCATTTATTCAGGTTTCCTTTTCCTTTAATTTGTCACACCTGTAAGAGACTGACTTCACATTTAGATTTACCAGCAATAATATTATTGCAATAAGGAATTCATTGCCTAAGAAATTTGGCAGAATGTGAACTTCTATAGAGGACAAAACATTTTAAAAAAAAGGAATTATAAAATAATAAAAATAAATAAATAAATTAAATCAAATAAGTACTTGTGTTAGGGCGTGTTCAGACAGACTTCAGTCGAACGCAGTCATCCCATTCATTTAAAAGAAGTCAGCAAGCTGCTGTGGTGGCCCATCACATACAGCAATCGCACATTCCTGGTGGATTACGGGAAATGTGGATTTGCATGGGTTTTAGTAACAATAAGGTCATGAATCCTGGAAAAAGCCTTTCTCGATAAGAAGCCTGCTGGTTTTTGCCGAGCCTGATTGGAAAAAAATGACTAACTTTCCGGTGAACATTGCAAAACACGGGTGACTAAAAGTCTTATTTTGTACTACCAGACATCTTTAAACCACATCCCCCAACGTTTGGACATAATGCTGTCTCAGATTATTATAAATGGCTGTGCAGTGTTTTAGTGTCTGAGAAGCCTTCAAAAATATGGTATGCTGTTATTCAGACTTCCTGGATTGCATTTCGCACGCACGCACGCACACGCACACGCACACGCACACACACACACACACACGCACACGCACACGCACACACACACACAGCCTCCTGGGTGATATGAACACGGCTGATTTTGGTCTTAATCCCCATTTACTTACCACGCATGGCTGTACATGTGTATGCATTTCCTTCCCCAGCAAAGCCAGTTTTATGAATATTTTAAATCCTGGAATGTTAACATGCACATAAACATTTTCATTTGCAACCTGTTTTTTTTTTTGTTGTTGTTTAAATATGGTAAAAAGAGGCCTTCATGTGCCAAGGAGACTCTTTAATTTGTATACATGGTTGTAAGGTTTGGATGTCTAAAGAGAGCAGCCTCAGTACCCCCCCTCATCCCTTAATTATTAAGAATTCAGGTGTAAACTTTGAATGTAGCTTTAACTAAAAAAAAAAAACACAAGCAAATAAAAAGTATATATTTCATTTTATTTGTTTATCAACTGCACCGCGCCTCTCGCCCACTTTCAGCTGGGATAGGCTCCAGCCCCCTGTGACCTTGCAAATGCTAAGCTGTGGTAGATAATGTATGTACGGATGGAAGTTTACCAACTTTCTAATACTTCTACATTTGAGGATACTGAGGGCTGTATTCTGGGGGATATGGAGGTTTCAGCAACTTGTTGGGAATTGAATGTGTATATTCCAATTTTTGGTGTAAAATCAGGGGTGGCTCCATCCATCCCATTTTCAAACTTAGTGCTCCTGCAGCAGTTAGTCAGAATATGTGGTGTCTGTGGCCTTTATTTTTATCCTGCAATATTTGGGGTGGGGGTTAAAGAAGATGCCACCTGCGATTCCAAAAAAAAAAAAAAGCCGGGGCGCCGATGTGTGAAACATCAAACTGAATGCGAACGACTAAAAACAGTTTGTTTTGAATTGGATGCCGGCAACATGTGTGAACAGTTTGTTAACATGATGTTGTTTTCCGATGCCAGGGTGTTTATTTCTGGTATCATGTCTATGTTAAGTAATCAGTCTGTTCGCAAGAAGTAGCATTAAGATGAATATCCCCGACTAAATAAACAGAGTTTTTATTTAGTTTAATCCAGCAGCTCAGTTATTTAACATCATTTATTTAATCTCATCTCCCTGAACAAACACGCATCCCTCTGCCTTGAATATACATACGGTTATAAACAGTATGACTTTTTTATTTTTATTTTTTTTTTTGCATTCAATTAGCATCTATTAAATGAATGTATGTTTTTTTTTTCCTTGATTTTCTCAACAGAGAAAATTCATAGAATGATGTGTTTAACTACAACCTCAACCAATCAATGGAAGTAGAGTTCCAGCTGCAGCCACTATAGCTGTCTGGAAGTGAGATAATGACATTTCCCTATTGATAACCCACTCACTGATGGCCTCGTCACCTCCTGACCACCCTTTTAGCCTCCTGTCGTACAGTACATCCCAACCCACATTCACCATTGCAGCCAGACTTTCTCGCCCTGCTCTCAGGGCTATAATTGGCTCTGTTAGCCTAGTCTGGCTAATGCATTATAAAAGCTCCCCTGGCCTGGCTTATCCTCCGACAGCGCTTACAGTTTCACACCTTCATGTCGCTGCAACATGTCCTGTACATGCTGAGAGCCTTCGCAAAGGCACAAGCGGACACCCACAGACCGCTGGCACCCTGGGCGAAAATAGAGAGGAGAACCTGACAGACAGGAAGGCAGAAAGACACAGACAGGGAATAAGACAAACTTTCATCAGGAAGAAGAATCACGGAGACTTTTCTAGGTGAGTCTGTGTTTGGATGGAAATTCGAATAGAAAGAGTCCTCGTTTCGACATTCCTAATCAGGGCCTTAGCTACCACTGAGCATGCTGAGGTATTTCTAAGTTTGAGCAACCTTCGGCGAGTTTACATTGCACAGTTAAAAAATGTTCACATTTTTAGTCTAATTTAGACCCAGGATTTCTGATTCTGCACCAACGTGTGCTGTTCCTGACGGCATTAAAAGTGCTCGGAAAACACATTTAGATCCTAAAGTGATGATAATTTATTGTGCAGGTCTGTGTTAGTATTCTATGTACGGGTGTTCTGCAAAGAATTATGTGATCTGATTGACAGTTGCTTTAGTTAGAGTTTAGTTAGCACAACAGCGCCATTTAGATAAAACTATGATGAAAAAAACATTTGGACTCTATAGTCCTGTTATATACAGTGTATACTCTAAACGGTAGCCTATGTCAGGGTGAGAGCCTCTGCTCACATTTCAGTTCATTTTGGATTCTTTAAAAAAAAAAAAAAAGTATTCAATGTTTATTTATTTGAAGGTGCAGCGATTCTGGAGAAAGATAGCCGATTGTTAAGTTTCATTCCCATATCAAATACTGACGCTCTGTTGGTGACTCAGAATCACTTGGTCGAATAAATAAATAAATAAATAAATATGTGAATTAATTAATATTACACTTTGAGTCTCCGTAGATTTGGTGAATTCAGAAATCAGATTAAGGGGAAATCCAGAGTTTAAGAGGAGTGCCGACAGTTCAATAATAGACCAAAATAAAATATTTGCTCTACTTTCAATGCCGAGAAAATTGCCAAGATTGTATATGCATGCAGCCTCCTCCGTTCTACGAAGCCGTGACTCAGTATGCATCTTTACGTTTCATTACAAATGAGAGGTCTCTTAGAGGGTTGGACATCATTGACCACTCACAGACAACATCATATTTTTTTTTATCTACACAGCAATAATGGGTAACCTTCCAACTTCCAACCTCTGTATCCTTCTCTGCCCATGCTCTGGGAGTTATCGGCTACACTCCTCCAAGTGGTTGCTTTATAATGTACCCAGAGTTTTGACAGATTTTGGGAAAACTGCGTTTTCATACTATGCACCTTGGTCATGGAATAACCTGCAAAAACATCTAAAGCTCGACACATTTATATCCATTGATGAATTTAAGGGCTTCGTGAGGAATGCGATGAAGTAGGCATGTGATTGTTTTTCTACTTTTTTGGATTAGCTGCTGTGTCTTATTGTGGATATTTGTGTATCATGTTGTAGATGTTTCATTTTAATGTGTTGTGATTCTGTATGGCTGCGACCTTGGCCAGGTATTCCTGGTAAATTCCTTGTCACTTTGTAAGAGAAACTTTACAGATTGCTTTGTCCTGAATTTCCCATTGATAAGACACAGTTGACTTTTCCATTACTGCTATAGTTTAAATGAGGAAATGACTCACAGGAGCGCAGGATATCCTTTTGATAAACAGAGGGAGCCACCTTTAAGGTTCACATCCCAATGTCACAATAGCAACATTAAAGGCGCTGCCTTTCTTTGCAGGATGAAGCCTAGATTCCTGCTCTCCACAGTGGACAGACTTCCTACCATCAGCGAGATGCAGGAGAGCGACACAGACGATGGGGACCTCGACTGTCCCTCACACACCCTGCAGGAGTACGTGGACTCCATCAAAGAGCTCTCCCAGCCGGCTCTCTACCCTCTGCACGGGCCCCTCAGAGGTCACCGCCGCTGGATGGAGCGCTCGTGCCCAAAAGTTACAACTGTGGCTCCAGTTGACCTGTCAGATGTATCAATTACTTTAAGTGACCAACCAAACTGCGACTCATCGCTGCGTTTTAACCAGAACCTGCTGGACAGGCTGGTTGGGCAAGCCCTGTTTGCAGGCCTGGTGTGAGCCAGAACTCTGATTAGCAGAGGGAACCGATTCACTACTGGATTTTACTCTGTTATCCCTGCAGCATGCTTTGACATCAGCTCCATGTTGCGTGATTCATTCAAGTGTAAGAAGTAATTGAGTACAGCCACTTTCCTAAAGTGATATGCATTCCTTTTGAAGAGTTAAATGAGTGCAACACATGAAACAAAAGATGAAAAGGGAAAAATATCAAGGGCAGAACAAACAAATGAGCAGAGCCTGCCTGAGGTGTGAGCAAACAAAGTGGTTGTGTAGGGCCCTTTAACTACCAGGGGGCCCCCAAACACACTGAAAAAATGTGAACTCTCTTTGGGACTCAGGTCCTGATTTAAATATTAGTTCTGATACACTCTGTGATTTTTTTGGATTCTTATGAGTATGGAGGATTTAAAATGCCACAATAAAAACAAATAAACCAAATGGATGCATGGCACCCCTCAGCCACCAGGGGGCCCAACAGATGTGAAATCTCCCTGTCCTGATCGAGTCAGAAAATATACAGGATAAAAGTTTGGACATATGGAATGAAATTTTTTATATAGGAAATGAAAATCTGGATATATGGAATGAAAGTTGGCATAGATTTATAGAAATGTGAGAATATTGAAGGAAATCTTGACACAATATTGACACAAACCAATCCGCCCAAACACTCTTGCAGATCAAGCACACCCCCCATGGCACCGGCACACCCCGATGACATCGGTCCCACGGCAGGACAATGTGTGCTGCCGCACCACAAAAACTGCTCAGGAACAGCCCGAGGAACGTGACAAAGAGCTTAAGGCGTCCACCTGGCCTCAAAATGCCCCAGATCCACATCTGATTGAGCTACATGGGACAGGCCCAAAAGATTACGATCCATGGGATGCTGTTGCCATGGGGGGGATTTACTTTGTCTGAAACAATGTTTTGGTGGGTTTTATGGGTCAAAGAACATCCACATTCCAGGACCCAGGGTTTTCCACTAGAACATTGTCCTGCAGCCACGATCAATGTTATTCACTTCATCCGTCAGTGGTTTTAATGTTGTGGCTGATCGGTGTACATGCCCATGCTACGATTTCAAGTGCTTAAATCAATCAATTAAATGAAGTGAAATTCAATTATTAAATGTATTTCATATTTGCGTATGCATTCACTGTGTCATCATTAAGAGAAAGTGTAAAAAATAAATAAATTATTTATTTGGTCTGGACTTTTACATGCCATAACAAATATGTATTCTATGTCACTTTATCTCTTTGTTTAAATATTTTAATGTAGGCACTCTATATCTTCAATACAAAACAGATGAGGTGAATGAAGGAATAAAGCACCTTTATTATCCCTGCACTGTACAAGTGTGTCCGATATTCGGCAACATATAGAGATAAACCTGCAAGTTTCAGGTCAATCAGGAAAGAGGAAGCGAATGAAGTAAAGATGATTGTTTATTACAGCAGATGATGATATGTGGTTATTAAGCCTTGCCGCGAAGTCTTTGGCACTTAGGCTCTACAGCAAGATAATCCCCCCATGGAGTCACTGGTGGTGGTGGCTGATGACTCTGCTGAGACCAATGATGATGATGAGGCTGATGAAATCAGACTGGGCCGTTTTGGGATGTTGGAGGACCTGGCATAAAGGCAGCATGAACGTACTGGAGGCAGAGCGGGATGATAGGCTAACGATGAAGGTGTGTCGCTGTGCTATTGGATCGATGAGGCCAGCCCCAGGGAATTATGAGAGAGCAGTGAAATACAACTGGCCTCAGCATGAAAAAGAACAACCTCGCTGACTGAACTTTCACTAGAGCTTCCTTTATATTCTGTATCTTTAAAGATGTTTGTTCAACATTTAAACCATTGTGATAAAAACGTGACTCAGTCTTCAACAATGACTGTCTTCCTTGATGTGTAAACATCCTCTCTGACTCTAAACACTGCTGTCCCTCATTATCTTTTGAGGCTACGCTTCATGCTCAACGATCTACTTTTAGTTTCTTTTTCCCTGAAGTTTAGTGACCAAGTGGAAAATGTCTCCAGCTGGGTCTTGGCAGGAATCGCCTGAGTTTCGTCCAACAAACATGTGGTGAGGGAGAGAGGGAGCAGAGCGGCCCCCCTGGAGACAATTCTGCAGAACAAGCCTGCGAGTCTCACTCTGACTGACCTGACATTTCTCTTACGCGTTGCGCAACACTGCACATGTCAAACACACAGAACGTGAAAATGAATGCATTTCTCTGAGAAATGACTGTCGTACGTAACCGTAAGACCCATCATGATGTTGCAAAGGCCTCATATATCATTAGCAAGTTAATGGTGTGCAGATAAGAAAAGATTTATAAGCTCTAACTTTTAGCGCAACTTCAGCAATGCGTCTCTTGACAACATGGAATTTCCTTTTAATCTAATCCACAGTGATGTTGAGGTGCAGATATCATATCACTCTCCAAAACTCATTAAATTAGAAAAGGAGTGAGTTACTGTAAGCAGCGCTCTGCAATGAGATATATTGCAGCATGTCAGAGGAGTGATATAAAACAGATTCGCTGCGGTCGATTCAAAGTTTGGTTGTAATATCCCAAAGACCCATGTGATGTGTAAACACTCTGAAGTGGGCCTTTAAATATGATATACAGTGGAAGAAAGCCATGAAGTCATCAGAGCTCTGTGTCAGAAGATACTGTGAGATGTCACAGCATTGAGGTAATAACATCAAGAGAGTACATCTCAACAACTGCACATCACCTGCCTGAAACACAATAACGGAACATAAAGGCATCATTGGGATTATAGCTGCGAGCTGCCAGGCTCCAGTTTAGACATGTACTGTAGTCACAGAGGGACAGGAAATGTTCAGGTTTTAGTATGGATGACTTCATGTTCCCTCACAACTAAACAGAAACAGTCACAGTACGTTTACTTTGCATAATCTTATTATTATTTCACAGGAGAGGGCTGCACTGTTCAGGTTCATGTGAGCATGACAAATGTATTAAAGAGTCTCCTGAGGTCAAACTGGCTGCAAACCAGTACCTGAAACGACTTTTAAAGTCCACATTCATTAATATCTGGCCATTTGGGGGCAGCACAACAAGCTGTAAGTTCAACACTCATATATCATCTACTATTTGTAGATTCAGCAGACACAATTCAACGTTAGCATTCATTTGGAGTCGTGTTCCTGGTCACCAATAAATGCAAAATTCAATCTGCTTTTAGTTCCGTTTTGGTCTCCACCGACCCCTGATGGAAACATCTAGATTTTTAGCTGCCAAATTCTTCATTATGTTCAGTAGCTTGTTGCTAGCTAGGTAAGTGAACCATTGACTGTATGTAAAGATGGACGACATTAGAGCTCCCCAAAACAGAAGCCAAAACATCTCAATCGTCCCCTGGTGGTGGGCTGCAGTAAAGGTCATAAACTCCTCCCCCTCAATGATATCAGGAAGGACATGGGCCACATTAAAAAGTCAAAGTGCACCTCAAATAAATTTTTCCCAAAGATGTTTTTTTGTCATTTTAGGTAGCTCTTATCGCGATTCACGATCTTCTCACAAGTGCGCGGGCACGTGTATGGGCCGGAACTCGATACCGTGGCTCTGCTGCCCGGACCCTAATGCGCAGACTCTGGATCCAAATGACATCACCAGCCCAAGATGGCAGCGCTTGTATCCGGGATAATTTGGCTTCATTTTTGTACAATGGGAGGAAGTGGAGATGTGTCATCCATCTTTATTTACTGTATGTCAATGAAGTGAACCAAATCATTAAAGTTGTGGGAAGTTTTTTTTGTTTGAAGAAAGGCAGTATTACTAGTAGTAAATACATACATAAACTAGAAGGGTACTCGGAGAGCACAGACCTCCACCAAGGTCGATAGTTTACTCTTCTACTGTGCAAATTAGTGCAATCACGTCTAGATATTTTTGCAAAACTATTAGACTTGGAAAGAACAGTGAGGTTGATTTAGATATTGCTTATTTCTTGCATAACTGCTGCAATTGTTTCCACAGTGATGTTTGGAGTAGATTGTGTAATGTTATATATTTAGTGTTGCCGCAGCATTCACTTCAATTACGATCAGTTCCCGGATGAATTTGGCTCATTTTTCATATACACCAGCGTTACGATTGAGCAGCACCAGACAGTTTTCTGTCTGTTTATGCTAAGATACGCTAATTGCCTCCTGGCTGCAGCTCCGTATTAAACAGACAAACATGCGCTGATATTGATTTTCTGATCTAACTCTCGGCAAAACAGGGAATAAGGTCATTTCCCAAGCATCAAAAGTTTCTGTTCAAGAGAGGAATAGATAGTTTTCGTTGAAATAGGCCATAAAATCATGTCGCAAACCTTGAGGTGATATCACTATAATGACTTTTGCTCGACATAATAAACACAATGTATCGGAAAAGCAGCTGCTGCAAAACACTGATAAAGTTCAGGTAATAAAATCTGGTTCACGTTATTGAGTAGTGAGAAACGTGTGTTAAATTGTGTTGTTCATTCTCAGTGTATCTTTATTAGAGTGAGGGATCTGCTGGACTGAGTGGGTGACTCTGCGTGGATCATTGCCTTCACTTGGTATCTTTTAGCATGAGCTCTTTTTGCAGTCAAAAAGTGGCATTGAGTGCACCATTATGTGTATCTGTGTCTGTTTAACCAACTAAATCATCTGTATCTGCAGGCGTACTTGGAATGGACAGGGCCTAAACTGGAAGTGGGTGGTGCTTAAACCAGAACATGCTGGGACTAACTGTGACTTGTTAATTTGAGCCTGAAATTGATACTGGTTGATACTAAGTCGCTATATTTATTATTTATTTTTCAGCTATTTACAGAGCAGCCTCTGAGTTTCAGAACAATGTTTGTGATCAAAAGAGTGGAGAACTGTTTGCAGAAGGTTTTTATAAACTGCAGTCAGCACATTTTACTTGGATTGCACCACAGGAGATTATCTGCAGATGCTCGTTTCAGTTGAGCCCTTGCTCAACCCTAGCATTTCGTCTTTTTTAAATAATCAGGATTGGAAAACACTTGTATAGGGTCTAACAGGTCAACCCAATCGCCAGAATAAATGTTGGCATT
Source organism: Hollardia meadi (assembly GCA_037974645.1). Taxonomy (NCBI): domain Eukaryota; kingdom Metazoa; phylum Chordata; class Actinopteri; order Tetraodontiformes; family Triacanthodidae; genus Hollardia; species Hollardia meadi. Next base: position 22,487 of record JBBPCS010028169.1, read on the forward strand.
TCTTTATGTTTCAATTTTCAATGTAATGGTGTGCGCTTGAGGTCTGGTTAGGTCACTGCCAACCCGTCCACCTCCTGATAAGAATATCAGCTCATACATATCACATGTACTGTAGAAATGTGTCATGGTCACTGCAGTGCTGTTTGGGTTTTTGTCTGTTTTCTTGTGTGTTTCTTGGTGCTCCTCCGTCCTCCTGTCTGTTTATTTGTGTGGGCGTGGCCTCTCCTTCACTCTCCTGGTTTTCTGCACTGCTTTTTTTTCTGCACACCTGTTCCTCGTCAGCCTCGTTCGCCCTGCTCTGTTCCCAGCGTCTCCCCCAGCCTATCAGCTCCTCTTTGGTTCTCTTGCTGCTTCACCTAATTCCCCTCACCTGAGTTTCTCCACGCCTTCTCTCCACCTGCACTTCATTCCCTCGTCAGTTTAGTTTGTTTTTGAGTTCAGTCTGTGTTGGGTCATCTGTTTTGTTTGCCTGCCCTGTGCTACTGCACTAGTCGTCGTCAATAAAGACTAAAATATTGATCTGGGGCCTGTTGCACAAAACCTAGATAGGGGATTAAGCCGGGATTTCCCAGTCATCCGGGCTGAAGTTAGCCGCGATCCGGTTGCATGAAAGCATGTCGCATATGTTATGGCATAAGTCACCATGGAGATTTATCCTGTGGAGCTAGCCTG